>CAUOFW020001602.1:190540-220358 GCA_963454935.2 Ilex paraguariensis
AAAAAATCTAAAAAGACGGTAGATTGGAATAGATAGTATTAGAATTGGGTGTATCAAAAACTTATGTGTTTGGTTTTTGCTTTCCTTCTTAAATGCTAATATATATTCCAACGGTCGATGGAAACCATTTGTACCGAATGATTTGCAAGTTCACATTTAAAATTAAATGTTCATATAGAAATGTTTGAATTAAATTTAATATTCATGCCAACCATAACAATGAAAAGTGTGCGTAGTGATTTTCGCATAATAAAAGAAAATGACAAATCTCTCTTGTGATAAACACAGGGTTTACCTGATAGTCGAGGATCCCAAGGCAAAAGGGGGGTGATGAAGCTCCAAAGAAATGGTGCTGAGTTGTCTTTCCAACTGTCCACGCAATTCCAGCGAGTTAGGAAAGAGTCTGCCACTCAGAAAAGAGAGTTAGAAGGGCACTGGAGTGTTTTTCAGCGTAACCCCTCCAACGGTCAAGTCCGTGAGTGTAAGAGAGGGGAGAAAACACTGTTGCATTACTGAGAATATGATTTACGTACCCTTGCCTCCAATTTTTTGTGGCTATTTATACTTTCATGGAGGTCATCATTACTAATAGGTGGGTCCCTCTAGGGAGAGGCCCCTATTGGCCCATCTGAGAGGCAGCAGGTGGGGGTGAATAGTCTTGGGGCAGGGTGCCTCCTATTCTCCATGAGAGGTTAATCAACATTAAATGATCGAGCCCCCGAACACTTAATGCCCTTCTATCAAGGCTCTCTAGATGATAAACACATCCATCCTCTTGAAGGATCATTGAATACTTTTTTGTGATGGATGTGCGCCAGTGGGGGCATTCTTGTCCATTGGCCCTCAACTTTTGTACTCTGCGTCACGAGTCCACTTGGTTGCTGGTCATGTCTTTCCTACCATCCTGACTTCTTTGGGAAAACAAGTTTAATGATTCACTATCTAACTCTGACTTTGATATGTTGTAACCGTCAATAATCTGCCTTGTGGTCAAGGTGACATGTCTAAAAATAGACCTCGGGATCTAATAACGTCAAGGCCACGTGTCAAGCATATATAGGCAGAGGATGTTGGTATCGAGGACATATGTCCTCTTTAGAACGTTAGAGGTGTCCTCGGTGCCGAGGACATATCTTCATCAGAGTGCTAGAGGTGTTCTTTGTGCCGAGGACACATGTCTTCATTAGAGTGCAGGAGGTGTCTTCGATGTCGAGAATACGTCTCAACTCCTTGTTCTTTCTCAGGAGCATCCCTTCAATTGCTCCTCGGCCCTTGATCTTTCGTATAGCATGGGTGACGTGGTGTGAGAAGGTGAAAGGGCTTGACCCTTCCATTTCCTTCAGCTGTTTTCCCTTCCTTAGGGGTCGTACCCTATTTAATGCGCCCTCTTCGTGTCTTGTGTGCAATGATGGGGGCAGACCCCCTATTTAAACAGGGCTTCTGTCCCTTTCATCTCTTTTGAAGTTTAGAGTTCCTCCATCAGAGTTCCCATCAAAGAGATCATTACCTTCGTTTGAATCTGTTGCCAGCCTCCCAAAAATCAACAACAAAGCAAGCCATCAACCCCTCTCCAACACAGGGACTATCCTTCCATTTTTTGGTGCCCACATCATCTTTTGCTATTCTCCATTTCCATTTTGGTAGCCCAGTGGAATCCTATGGCTTTCCTCTCCTTTTCCTGAGTCCCTAGCAATGATTGTTAGGTCTCCCATTTCCANTGCCCACATCATCTTTTGCTATTCTTCATTTCCATTTTGGTAGCCCAGTGGAATCCTATGGCTTTCCTCTCCTTTTCCTGAGTCCCTAGCAATGATTGTTAGGTCTCCCATTTCCAACAAGTACCCCTTTTGATTCCTTTTTCTTTTCTGTGAAATGTCAAGGTTGGACACTCTAGGCTTAGGAATTTCACAATCAAGGGTCACTAGTAAATCGTCAACTTCAAAACTCACTACTCTATTCCTTGTAGCGTCGGCATGAACGAGTTCGTCCCAAGACGTCATCGCACTGACGCTGGCACCGAGTANAACTTCAAAACTCACTACTCTATTCCTTGTAGCGTCGGCATGAACGAGTTCGTCCCAAGACGTCATCGCACTGACGTTGGCACCGAGGACACCATGCCCTTCTAAACAAAAGCCGTCATGGATAGTGGAATCAGATTTCCCCTCCATCCACTCCTCCTCTGTTTCCTATCCAGATTCCATCTCTTCTTAGGACAGTGTTGCCTCAACATATTTAGGGTCATCATGGGAGTGGTGGTCCTAAACGAACGCCTCGGGGTCAACCTCAGCCTCGAGGACATCCTTTTCTGCTACATCTTGCTGAGGGTAATGCCCCAGTAAAACTTCTACCTAAAAACCTGAGATCCTTCTATGTACCTTATGACACACCTCTCAAACTCAAACAAGAAGTGCAAGGATGATCTTCTGATCTTTAGTTGTGACTAGGAGAGGGGGTTGGCCTTGAGTACGACAGCTTGTGGTGCCCCAAGTAGTGGTGAACTATAAGTACGTCGGCTTCTCCCTCTCTCTTCTTAGTTTTTTTTACCTTAATGTTGTTTTTTTTTTGTGCAGGAGTCTCCAATGCCAAGTCTAATCCATTTCCTCGACACCTAGTCAATTTTGACAACATCGTCACCGTCTAGGGGTACATCGGCAATGAATTTGGCTGATTTGCTCACATTCTCCTAGACTACACCCTGGGGTAAAAGANCCTAGTCAATTTTGACAACATCGTCACCGTCTAAGGGTACATCAGCAATGAATTTGGCTGATTTGCTCACATTCTCCTAGACTACACCCTGGGGTAAAAGAAGTACTCACAGAATCCCCAATCGTTCAATCCCTTGAGATGGTCAGATCTTTTCCAGAAGAACTTGGAGGAAGACCTTGATAGAACTACCGAAATTGAGGTAGAGGCTGCTACCGAGGGCGAGACCGCCCACGAGGTGGTAGAAATTAGAGACCTTTCCAATACCATCCATGCTGAAGCAAGTGCATCTGGGAGAGAGACTTGGCCAAATTTCAATGTTCTTCAAGATTTGGATGAAGAAGATGCGCATGAAGTTACAATGTCTCACCCTCCCCGTATCTCCCTCAACCTTATCAAAGAGAGAGCCGCTCTTGCTAGTGGAAGGGACCGAGGGTCCAACTCCAACGCTTTTCCCCCACTAGAAGGNCGCGCCTGAAGTTACAATGTCTCACCCTCCCCGTATCTCCCTCAACCTTATCAAAGAAAGAGCCGCTCTTGCTAGTGGAAGGGACCGAGGGTCCAACTCCAACGCTTTTCCCCCACTAGAAGGAAGAACCCCTCATCCCCCTCATACCCCGGTGCCGCCGATATCAATAGGTCATGACCGAGGTCACCCCTAGGATCCTTAGCCCGAAGAGGAGAGAACGATCAAACAAAGGCATGACGGCGTCAATCGTAGAAGGGGCACTCCCACCCCGCCTTTGACTTCAGTGCCTTCANTACCGCCGATATCAATAGGTCATGACCGAGGTCACCCCTAGGATCCTTTGCCCGAAGAGGAGAGAACGATCAAACAAAGGCATGATGACGTCAATCGTAGAAGGGGCACTCCCACCCCGCCTTTGACTTCAGTGCCTTCAACAACAACAACACCACCAAATCCTCCATCNACACCACAAAATCCTCCGTCTGCCATTGAATGGCTGCCACAGGCCCAAGATCGTGACAACAGACAGATGCAGGTCTCCGATTCTATCATTCACTCTCCTCATATTGCCTATGCCGTGGGCGAGACATTATTGTTTTGCTCCAACATGGAGGAACATCGGGGAGAACGACCAACCATCTCTTTTGCTCCATTATTCAGAGTTTGTTGGTGGTAAGGCTCTTAAGTAGTTCTTTTCTTCTTTTCTTTTTTTTTTTATCGGGGTAACCCCTCTTCTGCCCTTTTGACAGACTGCCCAGCTAGTNCCAACCATCTTTTTTGCTCCATTAGTCAGAGTTTGTTGGTGGTAAGGCTCTTAAGTAGTTCTTTTCTTCTTTTCTTTTTTTTTTTTTTCGGGGTAACCCCTCTTCTGCCCTTTTGACAGACTGCCCAACTAGTCTTGTTCATTACTGAATGCTTCCATTCACAAAGGGAGAGGCTGCAGGAATTCGAGAGGCTAAAGGCTAAAGCCCAGGGTGCTCTCCCCACAGCAAAGGAAGAGGTGGCAGCTAGGGACAAGACTTTGTCCTCTCAGGCAGCCCAAATTGTCGAGCCCTCAAGGAGGCTGAGGCGGCCAAGGGGATTGCTGACAAAATAAGTGTGGTTCTTGCTGATGCCGAGAAAAGAATAACGGAGTCTACCAAACAGCTCTTGGCGTCCAAGGCCAGGATGACGGAGTCGGAGTAAACTTGTTCCGCTCTTACTTAGAAGTTGGATAAAGTTAGGGCTGAGCTAGAGGTCAACAAGAAGAATTGATTGGAGATCATGAACCACCGAGCTAGTGACATCCTAGTATCCTTCGAGGAGTAGAAAAAAAAATACTTCAAGCTAGGATGGGATGAAGCCCTCAACGAAGCTGGTGTCCTTGCGGAGTCCCCTCTGTTCTTGGAGCACGTGTATATCCCCTCTGAGAAGGTGGTGCAAGCTTCAACAGAGGTTGTAGTTAAAGGTGCTGATAATGCACAATTGTCGAGCTAGGCACCAACAACTTAGGCTACAACTGAGGCTACAACCATCACTGTTCCTAGTTAATTTCCTCCTTTTTTTTTGAGATAGTATCGGTCCCAATGTATGCCCCTTCTCTCCTTTTCTTTTATTTTCTCCAAGTGTCTTCCCACGGGGGAAGTGGTCTTCCTCAACAGGGAGATCTTTCCTTGAAGCCTAGGCTCTCTTTATAAGAAACAATCCTTCTCATGATAGTTTTCTAAGTGCTCCCCGTCGGTTGAGGCTATTTTCATGGAGAAGTCTTGGTTTTCTTCTTTCCTTTCGGAGGTCGTGTCCCTTCCAAAAGACCATGTTCCTTGGTTCATTTGGAAGCAAGAGTCCCAGGAGTCTGCCTCTGAGGCCACGCCCCTTCAAGGAGGCTAGGATCCTTTGTTTATTTGGAGAAAACAGTCCTAAGACTTNTTCCTTGGTTCATTTGGAAGCAAGAGTCCCAGGAGTCTGCCTCTGAGGCCATGCCCCTTCAAGGAGGCTAGGATCCTTTGTTTATTTGGAGAAAACAGTCCTAAGACTTGCCTCTGAGGCCATGCCTCTTCCAAGAGGCTAGGCTCCTTTATTTATTTGGAAGCAAGAGTCCCAAGACTCTGCTTCTGGGGTTATGCCCCTTCTAGGAGCGTAGGCTCATTTGTTTATTTGGAGACAAGAGTCCTAGGACTCTGCCACCAGGGCCATGCCCCTTCTAGGAGGCTAGGCTCCTTTGTTTATCTAGAGGCAAGAGTCCTAGGACTCTACTTCCGAGGTCATACCCCTTCTAGGAGGTTAGGCTCCTTTGTTTATTTGGAGACAAAAGTCTTAGGACTCCACCGCCGGGGCCATGCGCCTTCAAGGTGGCTAGGCTCCTTTGTTTATTTGAAGTCAAGAGTCCTAAGACTCTGTCTCCGGAGCCATGCCCCTTTTAGGAGACTAGGCTCCTTTGTTTATTTGGAGACAAGAGTCCTAAAACTTTGCCTCTAGGACCATGCCCCTTCCATGACGGTNTAGGTGGCTAGGCTCCTTTGTTTATTTGAAGTCAAGAGTCCTAAGACTCTGTCTCCGGGGCCATGCCCCTTTCAGGAGACTAGGCTCCTTTGTTTATTTGGAGACAAGAGTCCTAAAACTTTGCCTCTAGGACCATGCCCCTTCCATGACGGTATACTTAAGACGAGTTTATGCTTCAAAAATAGTATTTCTTCAAATTCATTATATTTCACGGTTAAATTACAACATTTCCTTCCATGTCTTTTAGTTTATATGACTTAGAGCCTCCAATTAACATGACTTTGTACAGCCACTCCCAATTAGGTCCCATCTTTCCATCTGCTGGATCTCGGGTGTTCCATACTACCTTTCTGAGCACCAGGTCACCTATCTGGAATTCTTGGGGCTNAAGCCTCCAATTAACGTGACTTTGTACAGCCACTCCCAATTAGGTCCCATCTTTCCATCTGCTGGATCCCGGGTGTTCCATACTACCTTTCTGAGCACCAGGTCACCTATCTGGAATTCTTGGGGCTTGACCCTTATGTTGTAGATTCTAGACAACCCTTCTTGATACTTAGTCATTTTTAAGGTAACCACCTTTCTTCTTTCCTCTGTGAGGTTCATGTCCAGATTGAGTTGGGGATCATTGTCCCCGATGTCAAAGGCTTGTGTCCTTATGGTAGGGAGGCCTACTTCCAGAGGAATTACCGCCTCTACTCCATATGCGAGGGCGTAAAGTGTTTCTCCCGTTAAGGTCCGCGGAGTCATCCTGTAAGCTCACAAGACATTTAAAGGCTCATCTACCTATTTCCATTTAGCTTTCTCCAATCTTTTCTTGATTCTGTTGATGATGGTCTTATTTGAAGATTCTGCTTACCCATTGGCATGAGGATACGAGGGCGTTGAGTAGTAGTTCTGGATTTCAAGATGCTCACAAAAGGACTTGAAAGGTTCATTGTTGAATTGGGCCCCATTATCCGATTCAAGTGCATGGGGCACTCCAAATCTTGTAACTATGTTCCTCTATATGAACTTTTTGGTGTTTACGTCCCTAATATGAGTTAATGGCTCCCCCTTGACCCATTTCATGAAATAATCAGTCCCTACTATCAGGAACTTTTTTTCTCCAAGAACCCTTGGGAAGGGCCCAACCAAGTCGAGTCCTCATTGGGCGAATGGCCAAGGGCTGGTTAGTGGGTGCAGATCTCCTGCTAGTTGCCTAATGACGGGAGTGAACCTTTGACATTGATTGCATTTCTGGACATAAGCTTGTGCATCCCTCTACATCTACGGCCACTAATATCCCTGTGACATGACTCGATGGGCCATTGATCGTCTACCTGATTACCCCCCACATATTTCTTCGTGCACTTCATAAAGGAGGGGCTCCACCTTATCTTCGCAAACACAAAGTAAATATGGTCCAGAGAATGATTTTTGATATAACTTCTAATTTGGGGAGGCCCAGAACCTTAGGGCTCGTAATTTTATCTTTTATGGCATCCTTGGAGCATTCAGGGAGTTCCCCGGAGATAAGGAACTTGAGTATGGGATCCATCTAGCTTTGGGACTCCTCCCCCTCTTGGATGGCTACTACTCCAAGGACATCGTTTATGCTAGAGTTGGAAAGGAACTCCACAATTATCCTTCGTGTCAGGTTAGAGTCTAACGCCGAGGCCAAACATGCCAAGGCATTGGCATGGGAGTTCTTGCCTCAGGGGACTTGCTTGACTTCCACCTTCCTGAACTTGTAGAGCATGGACATGGCTTCGAGGTGATACGTTTTCATTCTTAGGTCACTCACTTCAAATTCTACATTAATCTGATTAACCACCAGCAAAGAATTACACTGGACCGTTAACTCTGCGACCCCTGCTGCATTGGCCAGCTTAAGTCTGGATATAAGAGCTTCATATTCTGCTTCATTGTTGGATGCCTTGAAGTCCAATCGTACGGCTTGCTCCATGACAAGTCCCTTTGGGGAGGCTAATAGCATCTCAATTCTAGAACCCTTACTGTTGGAGGATCCGTCCATGCGGAGGCTCCAAGAGCATTCTTGGCTGTCTGCTGAGGGCTCCACCTCAGGGAGAGGTAGCTCTACTTTGATAAACTCTACTATAAAGTCTGCCAGCACCTGTTTCTTTATGACAGTGCGAGGCTTATAATGAATATTATGTTCCCCCATCTCCACAGCCCACTTGGTTATCCTTTCCAAGAGGTCCGCCTTTCTTGAGATTGCTTTTAAAGGTTGATCAGTTAGGACGGTGATTGGGTGTACCTGAAAGTAATGTCTGAGCTTCCTGGCGGCTGTAACTAGGGCCAATGCCAACTTCTCCAACAGCAAGGACCTCATTTTTGCATCTAACAGATCTTTGCTGACATAATATATTGGTGTCTGCTCACGTTTATGTTCATGGATCAATACACTGCTGACGGCGAATTCCAAAACGGACAAGTAGAGGAACAACATCTCCCCCTTCTCAGGAACGGACAAGGTTGGAAGGATCCTAAGGTACTCCTTGATCCCTCCAAGCACCTCCTCGCATTGTTCATCCCATGTTTATTTTCTGGACCTCTTGATTGCTCCGAAGAAAGATCTGCACTTGTTTGATGATCGAGAGATAAAACGATTCAGTGCGGCTAACATTCCTGTGAGTT
The DNA here is from genome assembly GCA_963454935.2 of Ilex paraguariensis. Taxonomy (NCBI): domain Eukaryota; kingdom Viridiplantae; phylum Streptophyta; class Magnoliopsida; order Aquifoliales; family Aquifoliaceae; genus Ilex; species Ilex paraguariensis. The sequence goes on from CAUOFW020001602.1 coordinate 198,837, forward strand.
TCTGGACTTCCTAGATGATCCAGGGACTACGTATGTCCATGATAGCTCGTATCTATTCTGGGTTGGCTTCAAATCCACGGTGACTCACTGAGTACCCCAAGAATTTTCTAGAGCCAACTCTAAATGTGCACTTGGCTACATTCAGTTTCAATCCAAACTCCCAGAGGGTAAAAAANGGGTTGGCTTCAAATCCACGGTGACTCACTGAGTACCCCAAGAATTTTCTAGAGCCAACTCTGAATGTGCACTTGGCTACATTCAGTTTCAATCCAAACTCCCAGAGGGTAAAAAAGGCATCTTCCAAGTTTGCGATGTAATCATTCCACCTCTTATTTTTGACCAGCATATCGTTAATGTACACCTCCGTGATGTTCCCTAGTTGTCACTTGAACATTTAGTTCATGAGTCTTTGATAAGTAGCGCTTGTATTGTTTACGTCAAACGACATGACTTTATAACAATAGATCCCCTTGGAGTGATGAAGGCAGTCTTCTCTTGGTCTGGTGGATGGAAGGGGATCTGGTGGTTACCTGCCCTAGCGTCCATAAAGCTCATACGCGCGTGCCTTGTTGTGGCGTCGACCAATTGGTCAAACTTTGGGAGGGAAAAATTATCTTTGGGACATGCCTTGTTCAAGTCTGCGAAGTCTACGCAAACACACCCTTTCCCACTTTTCTTCTTAGCGTAGACGATGTTTGATAACGATTTTGGAAATTGTGCCTCTCGGATGGTGTCGGCTTCTAAGAGCCTTTCCACCTCTTCATTTATTGCCTTAGCGTGATGCAATGTCACACGCCTTGGTTTTTGCTTCACGGGCTTATAAGTGGGATCGACATAGAACCTGTGAGTTATAACATTGGGACTTATACCTTTAATCTTTGGGGTGTCCCATGCAAACACATCCACATTCTTTCTCAAAAAATCGGTTATCTCTTCCTGTTTGGTTGGAGACATGGCAGATCCAATTAGGAAGTATCTCTCCTCATCACCTTTTACCAAGAATACCTTCCAGAGCTCTTCCACGGATCGGTCAGTTGGGTCGATCCGTAGCTCATCGATCCCCAACCTATTAGACTGTAATTGCTATTTTTTCATAACTTCCTCTAGGGCACACTCCTCCTTGGAGGTGACCCTGNGCCAGGAATACCTTCCAGAGGTCTTCCATGGATCGGTCAGTTGGGTCGATCCGTAGCTCATCGATCCCCAGCCTATTAGACTGTAATTGCTATTTGTTCATAACTTCCTCCAGGGCACACTCCTCCTTGGAGGTGACCCTGGCTTTTACAGCGGCGTAGAAACAAATTTTAGTGGACGCCTGGTCTCTACAAATCTCCATTATCCCCCCTAGAGTGGGCAATTTATGTTTCTTGTGGTAGGTGGAGTGCACTACCCCGAGCGAGTGCAACCAAGTTTGCCCCCATAATAATATTGTATGGTGAGTCAGAGTCGATTAATAAAAACTCCGTGTCAATGGTGACAGGTCCTGTGATGTCCAAAAAAGTAATCTTACCTAGAGGTAGGGCAAATGATCCGTTGAATCCGACAAGGGGGATCTAGACCATGGTCAATTCCTTGGATTCAAGGCCCATTCATTTCAATACGTCTAAGTATATGACCTCCGATGAGCTTCCTCATTCCACCAACACTCTCTTGACGTCAAATTTGTCGAATCGTAAAGTTATGATTAATGCGTCCTCGTGGGGGAGGATCACATCTACTAGGTCGGCTTTTGAGAAAGTGATACCCCCATGATTCGTCTGGGCCTTCTTGCCTATCTAGCCCCCATCCTTGTCTTTGACCTTCTGAGCGAAGACTATCCTTTTCAGGTCAGACCTAAAAGTGTTAGTTATTAAACACTCTAAAGGGCAGATATGGATGACGTTGATGATGTTGCTGCAGACGACAGTCTGGTCCTCGGCAGTATGTGTCCCCCTTGGTGAATCTTCCTCGACAAACTCCTTGAGATGTCCCTCCTGTACTAACTTTTTCAGGAAGGATTTGTAGATTCTGCAATCTTCGGTAAGGTGTCCCACGTCCTTGTGATACGAACACCTCGTATTTTGGTTTCTGGTGGACAGATCGCTCAGCATCTTGGAAGGCCACTTAAAGAAGGGCTCCCTCTTGATTTTGTGCAACAACTTGTAGATAGGCTCCTTGAATGTGGTGTGGACTCCCTTGAAGGGGTTCCCTAACGCTGGGACCAATCCTTTCCTAAGAGGAACTACTTCCTTCTCTTTCCCCTTTTTCTTCGGTGCCAGACCCTTATCTTTACTCCCCATTAGTTCATCTTTTACCCTGGAGCACTTATTGATCCGGGCCATCAACTTGCCCATATCGGTTGGCATTTTCTTTGTCGAAGACTTGTAAAGGTCTGTGTCCCTAGAGAGATCAAGCTTGAAAGAGGCCGCAGCCATGACCTTTGAGTATCCCTCTAGCTCGTTCATTTCTTCCTAGTACTAGGCGACATACTGGCAGAGTGTCTCTTCTTCCTTCCATCGAAGGGTCAAATGTGATCCGACATCCTTAGGGCATTTACTCCCAATAATGAACCTGGCGAAAAACTATCTGGTCATCTCCTTCCAGGATCCTAAATTACCAGGTGGAAGCGTCTTGAACCATTTCATGGCGATATCCCCTAGGCTCATTGAAAATACCCAGCATAGCAGCCTATGACTCAAGTGGTATAAGGACATCATTTGCTTGTACTATTAAGATGAGCCTCTGGGTCTGAACACCCAACAGAAACCTTGAACCTTGGCACCATAAACTTTTTCAATATATCCATCTCCAAGATGTTCTTGGTGAAAGGTGACAGGATGGCTTTGTCCTCCGTATTGTTATTGGAGGTGAATTTTTCCATCCTCATGGAATCCAGCCTGATCTTGAGATCTCCCTCCTTGTGGTGCCTTTCTTTGTCCCCTCGACGTCGAGCAGCATACTTTCCAGCTCCTCCATCCTTCATGGACAGGGTAGATCCCTCCTCGGACTCATCTGTGCCCCCTCACCCAAACAGTCTCTAACAGAGGTTATTCAAAGCCAATGACTTCATCTTTTTGGCTCAGACCCCCGTTCCTGTCCCTTGGCTACTGGGCACTTCAAAATCCTAGAGCACATCACTCCGCCGTTGAGGCAGTGCCTCAAATCTTTGGGTGCCACCTCTTTGACAAAGGGCCCCTTAGACAGTTGTAAGGTCTAAGATCCTCTGGTGGAGAGTGCAAACTCATCCAACCTATAAAAGACGTTCACATTATTCTCCTCTATCTATTGAAACCGATCCTCCAACCATTCTTCGATGAGGTCGACGAGTTGACGGGCAAAGGGACCGTCTTTATCACCTCCAGGGTCAAATCAATTTGCCGAGTGTCTTTCTCCTTGAATGGATCAAAAGCTCTTTGTTGATGCTTTCAATACGATCCTCTATTCTTGATATGGAAAGAACCTATGCATCGATATTTCTTTGCTGAGGACCCTTTCCTTTCAAGCGAGTGATCACCATAGTCTCTGTCTTAAGAAAACTCGATCATTGTTTACAGATGGCGCCAAACTTTGCACAGTGATTTTCGCACAATAAAAGAAAAGGACAGATTGTGATGAACACGGGGTTTACGTGATAGTCAAGGATCTCGAGGCAAAAAAGAGTGATGAAGCTTCTAAGGAGTGGTGATGAGTTTTCTTTCCAATTATCCACGCGATTTCGTCGAGTCGAGAAGGAATTTGCCACTCAGAAAAGAGAGTTAGAAGGGCGTCGAAGTATTTTTCGGCATAACCTTTCCGACGGCCTAGTAAGTGCGTGTAAAAGATGGGAGAAAACACTATTGTATTACTGAGAATATGATTTGCATGCCCTTGCCTCCAATTTTATGTAGCTATTTGTACTATCATGGAGGTCATCATTGCTAACAGGTGGGTCCCCCTAGGGAGAGGCCCCATTGGCCCATCTAGGAGGCAACAAGTGGGGGTGAACAATCCTGGGGCAAGGCACCTCATGTTCTCCGTGAGAGGTGAATCAACATTAATTGCTCGAGCCCTCGACCTGTTAATGCCATTCCATCAAGGCTCTTTGGATGACAAACACGTCACATCTTCCTGAAGGATCATTGAATGCTCTTCTGTGATGGTTGCATGCTAACAGGGGCATTCTTGTCCATTGGCCCCCAACTTTGTACTCTGCGCCACGCGTCCATTTCCCTTTGGTTACTAGTCATTACTTTCCTGCCATCCTGACTTCTTTGGGAAAACTATTTTAATGATTCACTGTCAAACTCTGATTTTTATAGGCTATAACCGTCAATAATCCGCCTTGTGGCCGAGGTGACGTGTCTGAAAATAGACCTTGGGATCTAATAACGCTGAGGACACGTGTCAAAGTCTTAGTGCTCTGAGAGTTCACATGTCGAGGACACGTGTCAAGTGTATATAGGTAGAGGATGTCAATGCCGAGGCACGTGTCCTCTTTAGAACGCTGGAGGTGTCCTCAATGTCGAGGACACATGTTTTCATCAGAGTGCTGGAGTTGTTCTCGGTGCTGATGACACGCATCTTCATCAGAGTGCTGGAGATGTCTTCGGTGCCGAGGACACCTGTCTTCATAACATTGCTTGATGTGTCCTTGGTGTCGAGGACACATGTCAACTCCCTGTTCTTTCTCAGGAACATCCCATCAAAAATTCTTCACATAGATGCTAATAATATTCTAATACAAACTAGAACTAATTGAAATTGAAAGCTTGTGATGTTTGATACAATTTTCCATCCGACACCTTAACAGTATAGTTTGAATATTTAACTATTATTCTTTCTTCTTTCTTTTCTTTTTCTAAACAAACTAAATATTTATATACCATAAAATATTTTGTATTCTAAAATAAACATAATAAATTATAACAATCCCCCCCCCATATTTCAAAAAACAACTATGTGTACATGAACATATAGAAATTAACAAATTCGTTTTGGAAACAAGAGTAACCTAATGCATTGTAAAAGTGTTTTTTGGACTATGAACGGTTACTTTGGGGAAAATAAGACAGAGCTTACAAAAACCAAGTGAAATTTAAAATTTATGTGAACTACATTTCTTTAGCGTAAATTGATAACACGCATCACCCATTTTAGACACTCTAATCTGAGTAGGGGTGTTCAAATTTTTAATTACCTATAAATTCTGATCCTATCATACCCTACCCTACCCGACCCGAACTTACTGATCGCTACCCAAAAGAATCGGGTAGACCAACGGAAGATCTTTTAGTATTCCATAAAAAATTGGGTAGGAATTTTTATGTCTTTCTTATTCTCTTTTATTATAATTGTTTATGTATTATCGAACTTATTGTGTTTTATGTAGTGTTATTGGTTTATTGTGTTAGTTAATTGGTGTAGGTTACTTAATTAAATTGTTAAAATGATCCAAAATTTAATAACTAAAAAATATGTGTTCACCTGATTTTCTACTCAACTTTCTATCTGATTGTTTTAGACGAAATTCAGATAAAAATAGTACACTTCATCGGGTAGGGTAGGACAAGAAAAAATTATTTTGCAAAATATCGAATAGAAAGATGGAATATCATGATTACTACCCAATAGGTAAGGTGAACACCCTTTCATATGANAACTTTCTATCTGATTGTTTTAGACGAAATTCAGATAAAAATAGTACACTTCATCAGGTAGGGTAGGACAAGAAAAAATTATTTTGCAAAATATCAAATAGAAAGATGGAATATCATAATTACTACCCACTAGGTAAGGTGAACACCCTTTCATATGAGTTTGTTCATCGCGGGTTAGTACAAATAGGTCATGCACCATACTTGGATATTTATATATGCTCTAGAGAACCGTCCAAGCTCTCATAAGAAGCAGCCCCCACTTTCACATCCATATAGGTGAATCCATCAAATGTATGTAGCAATTAATCGAATCTATGGATTCATTAAGAGGTAAACTCAAACTTATACATTGTAGTTTTCAGTATCTACACCATAAGTATGGACTCTCCATATTAATTAATTATGATAGTGCTACAAATTACCCAGTAACTTGCTATTACTCATCTAAATTTATTTTTTGTCATCTTCATTCATGTAAGTTGGATTACCATCAATTGTGATTTCTGTATAGGCACAAGTCTCTTCTCCCTTGATCTATCATTCACTAGTTTTCTTCCTAGTGGTTTTGCCAAAGGATCGGCCAAATTTAATTTTGACCTCGCAAATATAATGTTTTAGGCAACACATGCTTATTCTTGCCATTAAAGGTCTTATTATTTGCCCTTGCTATTGCAACTTGGTAATCACAAAACACTAACACAGATGGAACTGGTCTCATCCATAAAGGGGTATCCGCTAAGAGGTTTTTTAAACACTCAGCCTCAGTGCCATTCTTTTCTAAGGCAATAAACTCAGACTCCATAGTAGACTGAGCTATACACATTTGGTTGGAAGATTTTCAAGACATTGCACCCCATCAAAGGTGCACACATCACCATTTGTGGATTTTGTCTCATCTGAATTAGAGACCTAGTTGGCATCTCTATACCCTTCTAGTACAACAAAAAATTTACTATATGATAAACCATAATTAGAAGCCCCTTCAAGTATTTTAACAATATAGATATAGCATTCTAATGTTACTTATTGGGGTTATGTGTGTATCTACTTAACCTAACAATTGCATATGCAATGTCAGGACATGTACAATTCATAAAATACATTAAACTTTCAATTATTTGTACATAGAATCACCTTTATTTTCCTTTGTTTAATACTAGCATGATAAGATAGAAATAAACTTATAATCAAAATATTAAAATGTTTAATTATCTTATCCACATAGCATTCTTTAGACAACATCACACCATTACATCTGTCTTCCCCATATCTTTCATATCAAACTTAGACATCAATAACCTTTTAGTATGAGTAACAACCTCTAGACTTGTACTCACTATCAACATATCATCAGTGACAAGAAAATAATAACATCAAAATTATAAAAAACTTATAATATGTGCATTTATCAGCATCATTAATTTTAAAGTCATTTGACACTAACATACTGTTACATTTCTTGTGTCATTGATTTGGTACTTATTTTAAACCATACAATGATTTAATCAACCTACATACCTTGTGTTCCTTACCTGGCATAGTAGTCTCTTTCGATTGTTCCATATAAATATCCTTCTCTAGGTTTCCATTTAAGAACATTGTTTTTACATCCATTTGATGAATTACTAGCTTATATATAGAAGCTATAGGAATTAAAACCCTAATCGATGATATTCTTGTAACTGGAGAATAAGTATCAAAATAATCAACATCTTTATGTTGTTTATAACATTTGGCTACTAATCGAACTTTGTATTTATCAATTATGTCATCGGTTTTTAATTTCTTTTGAAGTTCCATTTACACTGAGTAGATTTTGCACCAAACGGTAACTCTACTAATTCCCAAGTGTGATTAGACATAATAGAGTCTAAATCGTCTTTAATTGCTTCCTTCAAACAAGGGGCATCTTGTGATTGAATAGTTCCCCCATATGGTTGTAGGTCATTATCAATCAAAAATGTGAAAAATCCATCTTCTAAATTAGTATCTTTCATTACTCTTTTACTCCTTCTTGGTTCAAGTCCTTCTTTCTTAGAGATGTCATCATTTGGTCCATTCCTAATATGAGATAATTTTCCTTCATTTGATACCTTATNCTTCTTTCTTAGAGATGTCATCATTTGGTCCATTCCTAATATGAGATAATTTTCCTTCATTTGATACCTTATTTTTCATAGGAAAAATATTTTCAAAAAATAAGGCATTTCTCGCCTCAATGATTGCGTTAGGTTCCAAAATATTATACTCACTTCTAAGCACTAGAAACCTATGTCTATTATTGTTACTCAAATATTCCATAAAATAAATTTTGAAGTTTTGGAACCTAATTTTCTCTTTTTTGGTTCCGAGAACATGATTTTTGCAAAGTACCCCCACACTTTTGAGTATTTTAAGGATGATTGATGACCTATCTAAAGTTCGTAAGGAGATTTTTCTATTTTCTTATATAGAATTCTATTTTAAATATGACATGCCGATAGAATAACTTCTCCTCATAAATTATCGATATTCCTGAACTTATTAACATAGAATTCATCAGTCCTTTAAAGTCTTATTTTGAGATTTATTATCACTTTGTGCATGATCTTGTGGTCGATGGTATCTGTTGTATACATTTTGTTCGATCTGATTTTCAACTTGCTGATACATTCACCGAGGGATTACCAACTTGCACGGGTGAATTCCTACACTACATAGAGATAACGATCAATTGGATGATGAACCTAAGACAATCAAAAATTTAGGAAAGGGACCGGGTGAACACACAACTTTTCCCTTCCAAAGCTCAAGTCATTCGGCATTGGAGATATTAGCAAGTGTATTTTCTGAATTTAGTTTGCGTACCTTTATTCATCTTTCTAAGGGGTATTTATACATGAGCTAGTAATGATTGTAGGATCTTTAAGTCCCATCTACACATTTAATGGCTCGCACTTGCATCCATGCATAATTAATGTTGTCCTATCAAATCCTCTCAAGACTGATTCACTCAAGCTATCGGAACCANGCCTATCAAATCCTCTCAAGACTGATTCACTCAAGCTATCGGAACCATGCTCAGCACCTGTCGAGCCTTAATGGCCCTATCTCCGATCACTAAATACCACTACTCGATGCTTGACACCTACGCCTGAGCGTTCACTACTCAGGAATAAGCACCCTTTGGGTTTCACTGAGGTCAAAAGGTTGGCGTCTTTACAATTAATGCTTTGTATTGATGACAACCCTCACACTTCTTGAGGACTTGGATGCGTATTTAATGAGTTGTAGCCACTCATGACCTATATTCTATAATTCCAGGTCCTGGTGGGTGTACTCGGCCTCCCCAAGCTTTAATTCCTTAGCGCCCCACCAGTTATCATGTATCGACTTTACGGCTACTGAGCCGCCTAATGTCCCATCAACTACCCCCCCATCCTCTATTTTTCTTGAGTCATGGGACTAGTGTCACACGGAGAGTGGAGACTTCCTTAGCACACCTAAGATTTAGGGGCAGTTACTCGCATGTCTGGCGCCAGATTTTTCAAATTTTCACTTGACGATTTTGCCTCTTTGATTCGTGCCCACGGAGCAATCAGTGCAAATAGGGGGATTTATGGCTCATTCGAGTCTTCTTGGACCTTCGAACCCTAAACTACAATTACCTTCTAAGCAACTCTTCATCTTCCCCCCTAGCAAACCCCTAAAAGCCACTGAATCTATAGGTACTTGTTTGTCTATACTTTTCTCCTCATCTTTCTCATACTCTGATACTCCTCCATCAGAACTCCCAATGGCCAACATAAGAAGGATTAGAATTATAGGGGAACATTCNTGGCCAACATAAGAAGGATTAGGATTATAGGGGAACATTCCAAGTCCAGGGCATATAAGGAACCTTTTAGGCCTTGGGCATACAAGGAACATGCTAGGCCTAGTGATACAAGTTGTTTGAGGAAAACCCAGGTGACTGATGCCAACTTGTAGGTGTTAAGAGCCACTTACAACATCCTTGAGACTGTCTTTACTTTTTTTTTTTGACCCCGTGTTCCATTCGGCTAGGGTGGGCAGCATAGAACTAATGCACTTCCATACCATGGTCATCATGGAGGGGGGTCAGATTTCTCCTTCCTCCTCTTATGTTAAGAGTCCTCATGCATTGGAAGTTTTTTCCCATTCAGTGCTACATTAGCATTTTTAGGATAGTCATGAGCATAGTAGCCCTAAATGCTCGACTTNATTGGAAGTTTTTTCCCATTCAGTGCTACATTAGCATTTTTAGGATAGTCATGAGCATAGTAGCCCTAAATGCTCGACTTAGAGTGAACCTTGGGGTAGACAAAATTTTGTTATGCTATGACTTGAAGCTAGTCAGTGACGGCAGATACTATTTACAGGCTCGGGATCCATCCATGTACTTGGTGACGTATTTTCCTGACTCGGACAAGGGATACACTCAGGATCTCATCATGCTCAACGGTAGATAGGAAAAGGGTGAAGGACTCGAGTATGAAGGCCTCGACTGCCCCAAAGTACCGAGGGATCCAGGTGTGCCTNACTCGGACAAGGGATACACTCAGGATCTCATCATGCTCAACGGTAGATAGGAAAAGGGTGAAGGACTCGAGTATGAAGGCCTCGACTGCCCCAAAGTACCGAGGGATCCAGGTGTGCCTCTAGCCAATTCCTTTACCCCTCGATTGTCATTTTTTACTCCTCATTTTGTCTGATCTATTGTTCTTCTCTGTAAAAGGATATAAAAAGGACACTACCCAGCCTTTGAAATCCTTCATCGCCTTCAANCTCTAGCCAATTCCTTTACCCCTCGATTGTCATTTTTTACTCCTCATTTTGTCTGACCTATTGTTCTTCTCTGTAAAAGGATATAAAAAGGACACTACCCAGCCTTTGAAATCCTTCATCGCCTTCAAAGATCTCATCAAAGTCTGGTCCTACAATTTAGGCGATCCACTTGCTCGGGCAGCCCACGTACTCCTGGGCTACCGCCCCGATTACACTAGGTTCTTTCAAATTCTACAACCCTTTGACCATTCCATCTAGATGATCCTCACCTCAGAAGAAGAAGAAGAAGAGGAGAACCTTGAGGAAAACCCTAACCACAACTCAAAATTTGCTCCATCTGAAATGTTTCGTATCCTTCCCATCATCAGAAAAAGTCTGGAGGTAGCCTCTAAGGCTCGGAGGGCCCTGATCTCAGGGCCCGGTGGCCTTTCTGGCATGGCACCAATCGTTAAGCCTCTGTCTCCCCCTCCTTTGTGCCAATAGAAGCCCCGACAGCAGTAACAACAACAACAACAACAACAACAATAGTAGCAAAGGCCAGAAGTCCCTCCGAGGGTTTAGGATCAGCATTAAAGGTGCTAAGAGGAACCCTTGGAGCCAAGAGGCAACGCCAAGGTCAGGATGCCAACCCAACCACTAAGTGCCATGTCAAGCAATAGCACGATATCCCGGTGCCCTTAGGTCCTACAGAATGGCCCCCCGGGTTGTTGCTAGAAGGGGAAAAGTTGTCTTGGAGTCTGATTCCATCATCCACTCCTTGGATATGGCCCTAACTGTTAGTGGGGCCTTGCACTTTGATGTTGACATGGCAGTTTTGGAAGATTATGGGGATAATTGGCTCCTTTAGGGGGTGATACAACATAACTTGATGGTAAAAATCCTTGGCACTTTCTTCGCCTTCAACCATATTTCTATTATAACTGCATCTAAATGTTTACCCCTTCCTCTTTCAGGCTTGCTAGCAAATGGGAGTCATCATCGACCACTTTTGGTCTTGCAAGAGTAAGGCTAACAAGGCTCAAGCCAAGCTCGCAAAGAAGGANTTCTTCGCCTTCAACCATATTTCTATTATAACTGCATCTAAATGTTTACCCCTTCCTCTTTCAGGCTTGCTAGCAAATGGGAGTCATCATCGACCGCTTTTGGTCTTGCAAGAGTAAGGCTAACAAGGCTCAAGCCAAGCTCGCCAAGAAGAACGCCCATATTGGCCAAGTGGAGAAGACGATCGTCGATTAGTCTCGGAGCATTGTTGACCTGATCCATAAAGCCAAACCCCTCACTATCGAACTTGACAAGAGTGAACAAGTCGAGGCTAAGGCAGCCAGGAGGATGGAAGAGGCTGAGTTAAAAGTTTCTGCTACTGAGGCCAAGTTGCTCAAAATTGAGGCAAACTGTGCCACCCTGACCTCCAAGATGGAGGCATTGGAAGAAGAGAAAGCTAGAGAGGTCGGGAGGCTGAACACGACCTGTGTGGATGTGTGGCAGTAGTGCAATGAACAGTTTATCCCAGCCTTTGATGATTGAAGGAGAAAATCTTTTAAAAAAGGTTGGGACGCGGAGCTTGAACCTTCTGAGGTTGTTACTGACTCTGAGCTGTACGCCATGCATGTCTACCAGCCACAACAAAAATTCACCGAGTTCGAGGCCCCAACAGACGATGTTCCAAGTGCTTAGGTGGATCCCACAAAGGACTGGTGGAACAACAAAGAGAGACTATGACAAGCTATGTGTCGGTTACTATTAGTGATGAATCAGAGGAAATGTCTTCCCTTTGGCTCCATTCCCCCACTCTTTTGATACACCAAGGGGATCTAATTATCCCTGGTACCACCGTCATCAATCCAAGTGGTGCTAACCCTGGGGAGTTTGATGAAACCCTTAGCGTAGGCAAGGCTTGGCAGCGAGGAGCTCAGAGGTTACCTTGGTAAACCTGCTGATCCTAAGGACCCGTAGACTTTTCTGTACTTGTGCACTTATTTTTTGTATGCTTGGGGGACGTACGGCCCCCATTTGATCAATGCAATTTCCTTTCATTCTTCTACAATGTTTTGTTTATCCTTTTTCGAGGGGCGGTGCTCTATCGAGGCTTACCCCTCTTGGGGTGGTACCCCTAATGACCTAGAGGAGGCTCGTGTTAATTCTCTTCGAGGGTGGTGCTCCAACAATGGAGGCTTACCACTCTTAGGGCCGGACCCCTAACAATCAGGCGCGGGGCTTATGTTGATTCTTTTTTAGGGTGGTGCTCCAAGAATGGAGGCTTACCCCTCTCGGGGCTATACCCTTAGCGACTGAGCATGGGGGCTCATGATAATTCTCTTCGAGGGTGGTGCTCCAAAGATGGAGGCTTACTCCTCTCGAGGCCGCACCCCTAATGACTGAGCATGGGCTCGTGTTAATTCTTTTGATTTGGCTCTTGAAATCAACTTAGTAGTAATATTATAGCTAATATGCCCCTGTGCCTCCTATTGTCATGATTTTATACGGACCTTCCCAATTGAGGTCGAGCTTTCCGTAAGTGAAGTCCCTTGTGTTACCCCCAACTTTGCATAATACCAAGTCTCCCACCTGAAAACTTCTTGTTCGGTCCTTCTTTTGATGTTGTCTCGATAATTTCCCTTAATTTTTGGCCAACCGTATATATGAAAATTCCCTTCTTTCCTCAATCAAATCGAGGTCCCTAGCTAGTGTTTCATCATTGTTTCCCAACTCGAAGGCTTGGCTTCATATAGTAGTGAGTCCTACCTCCAAAGGTATAACAGCCTCAACGTCGCATGTCATGGCATAGGGAGTTTCCATTGTAGAGCTCCTTGGGGTGGTTTTGTACGCCCAAAGGACAATGAACAATTCATCAGTCCATCTGCTCTTAGCCCTTTCCAACCTCTTCTTTATCCTAGCCAACATCGTCTTATTGGACACTTTTGTCTGCCCGTTACATTGAGGGCACGTCAGGGTGGAATAGTAGTTGCGTATTCCAAATCCTGAACAAAATTCCCTAAAAAGCCCTCTGTTGAACTGGGTGCCGTTATCAAAGACGATGGCTCGGGGGATGCTGAACCAAGTGATTATAATCTGCTAGATGAATTTCTTCGTTTCCATATCCCAAATACGACTTAAGGGCTCGACTTCAATTTACTTGCTGAAGTAGTCAGTGCCAAGTAAAAGGAATTTCTTGCCCAGAGGAGCCCTCAGCATAGACCCTATTATATCCATGCCCCACTGAGAAAATGGCCAAGGACTTGTCAAACGGTTTAGATCCCCTGCCAATTGTCGGATTATCGGAGCAAACTTCTGGTGCTTGTCGCATTTCTGAACATAGCGATTGGCATTATTCTACATGTACAACCACCAATACCCCTGAGACGTGTACGGTGTACAAGAGATCTTCCTCCCGTGTGACTCCCACATATTCCCTCATAAACCTCGTATAATAATGGTTCAACCTTATTCTTGGGAACACAAAGCAGATACGGTCCCAAGAAGAATCTTCCATACAGCTTTTGATCGAAGAATATCCAAAATCTGGGAGCTTTCGGCTTGACCTTCCTGGCTTCTTTGGGATATTCGGGGAGCATTTCTTTTATTAAGTACTCAATTATGGGGTCCTTCCAGCTCAACGGCATACTTTGGCGCTCATCGGCAGAACCTCCTCGGCATTTAAGTCCCTTATACTCGGACTCTCGAGGTAGTCGATGATGATGCACCAAGTTACTTCTGAAGCCAAGGCCGAGGCTAGGCAAGCTAATGCATCGGAATGGCTGTTGTGATCTCTGAAAATTTGGGACACCTCTATTTTCTAGAACCTCTCCATCTTTGACTTTGCTTTATGGTGATAGGCTTTCATCCTGTTGTCCCAAACTTCAAAGTCCCCGTTAACTTGATTTACCACCAGCTGTGAATCGAAGAAGATCTAGAGGTGCCTCACACCGACTGAGTACACGATGTCGAGCCCAGCTAACAACGCCTTGTACTCGGGCTCATTATTGGATGCTTGAATCCAAGCCTAATAGCTCGTTCCACTGTTAATTCTTCAGAATTGGCCAAGACTACACCCACTCCTACCCCCTTTGCGTTCGAGGAGCCATCCACATGCAAATCCCAAACGTCGTTGTGGCCAAAAGCTGCTAACTCCCTTTTTGGTGGAGACTCGGACGCAAAAAACTTGACGATGAAATCAGCAAAGATCTACCCTTTGATAGAAGTATGGGGCTTGTAGGTTATCTCAAACTCCCCTAGTTCCATGGCCCCACTTGGACATTCACCTAGACATATCTACTTTTTAAAATATGGGCTTCAGGGGCCGATCGATCAAGACCTCTATGGGATGCCCCTGGAAGTAGTGCCAAAGTTTCCTAGTCGAGACGACCAAGGCTAGTATAGGATTTTCCATCGGTAAGTACTAGTCTCGATATCAAGCATGGTCTTGTTTACATAATGGACTAATCTCTGAACCCCGTTGAACTTTCTTACCAGGACCCCACTGACTGCCCACTTTGAGACAAATAGGTAGAGGTGTAAGACCTTGCCTGTCGTCGAAACCGACAAGGTCGGAGGAGACCTTATGTACTCCTTGATTCCCTTTAGTGCTCGATTGCATTCTTCACCCCAGGATCCCTTCATCACCCCCTTAAGCATGGTGAAGAACGACTTGCATCTATCCGAGGACTTAGAAATAAATCGGTTGAGAGATACCAACATTTTGGTCAATTTTTGTATGTCCTTGACAGTCTTCGTCTTTTGTTTCCCTTGCACAACCTGTACTTGATTAAGATTGGCCTCTATACCGTGACGAGTGACCAAATATCCCAAGAATTTGCATGAACTGACCCCGAAAGCACATTACAAAGCATTGAGCTTCAAGCCATATTTTTGGAGCAGAGCAAAGGTTACTTCGAGATCCCGAAGATGGTCGGCATTCACCTTAATTTTTACTAACATGTCATCAATGTAGACCTCAATCGTGGTGCCAAGCTGTTGCTTAAACATCTTATTTATCAGGTGCTAATAAGTGGCACCAAAATGTTTCAAGCCAAACGGCATCATCGTGTAACAATAAATCCCTCGAGGTATGATGAACGTCGCTTTCTCCTGATCAGATTCGTGTAATGGGATTTGATGGTTGTCTGCTCAGGCATCCATAAAGGAGATGCGCTCATGTATTGCGGTGGCATCCACAAGCGGATCGACCTTCAGCAAAGGGTGTTCATCTTTGGGGCATGCCTTGTTCAGATTTGTAAAATTCATGCAAACTCGTCACTTTTTGCCTTTCTTCTTTGCACACACCGTATTTGACTGCCACTTGAGAAATTGGACTTCCCTGATTGATCCGACTCTAAGCAACTTGTCTACTTCCTCATCAACAGCTTGTGCATGGTGAGGAGTTGTCCTCTGAGCCTTTTGTTTCACTGGTTTGAAAGCAGGATCAACATGAAGTCGATGGCACATCACCTTGAGATTTATTCCCGTCATCTTGGTGGGGGCCTATGTAAAGATGTTGGCATTCCCACAAAGGAAGTTTAGCATCTCAGACCACTCGGTACCGACCAGTGATGCCCCTACCAGGAAAAATCTCTCTTCTACCTCGGGATTCAGAAGGACCTTGACCAAAGCCTCTGTTGATCGATTGGTAGAGTCCATGATGGGGTGATCGAATCCCGATCGACCGAATTGTGATTGTTATTTTGCCAACACAGCCTTGAGGTTACGCTGTTGGGACCTAGCGTTAACCCTAGTCTTTACTATTGTATAAAAGCAATTTTTTGACGATGCTTGGTCACCACGAATCTCCATGATTCCCCTTAGTGTGGGGAATTTTATCTTCTGATGGTATGACGAATGCCCAACCTTCATCGCATGAAACCATGTCCTGCCCATGATGACATTGTAGGGGGAGTCGGAGTCTATCACCATGAACTCAACCGAGACAGTGGAAACTCCGGTTATGACCATGAAGGTAACCTTTCTAAGGGGAAGGGCATGTGAACCATTGAAACCTACAAGGGGATTCTTTATGGGCTTCAAATCTTTCTGGGTGAAACCCATCTTTCGGAAGAGACTATCATACATCACCTCGGATGAACTTCCAGAATCCACCAGGATCCTTTTGACATCAAACTTCTCGATTTGAAGGATGATCACCAGGGGGTCTTCATGCGGAAGGGGCAACCCACTCAAGTCAGCATCCACGAACTGGACAGCTTTGGCGTTAAGGTAAGGTCTTTTAGTAGATTGCCCCCCAAATCTTGTTTCTTCCACCTTCACGTCTTGCGCAATCCTCTGGAAGTCAGGACTAAGTGAATTGTAAGTGGGTTTATCAACTATGCAAGCGTGTATCACTTCAATCATAGTAGCTACTTCTTGGGATACGCTTGTTTTATCGCCTATTGAACCCCTTGGGACCGAGCCGTCAATGAATTCCCCAAGGTGTCTTTCTCGGACCAACTGCTTGAGAAATGACTTGTACACCCAGTAGTCCTTGGTCATATACCCGACGTCCCGGTGGTAAGAGCACTACGATGTCGAATCCCTAAATGCAGGATCCCCTTACATCTTTGGTGCCCACTTGAAGAAAGGCTTCTCCTTCATCTTGTGAAGTATTTTGTAAATGGGCTCCTTGAAGACTATGCTCACTCCTTGGAAAGATATGCGGCCTAGAGGCGGGATTGGTGCTCCCCTCCTCACAAGTGGCTCCCTATCTCATTTTTTCATTGTTGAAGCCTAAAGACTTTGGCACAAACAACTCCTCCTACACCCTTACATATATTTTTATGCAGGATATCAGGTCCTTCATGTCTGTCGGAGCTCACTTAGTCAAAGAGCAATACAGGTTGGTCTCTAGAGACAGCCCCAATCGGAATATTGCTGCCACCATGGCTTCTAGGCATGTCTCCACTTCGTTCACCTCTTCCCAATATCTTATGGAATATTGCCGAAGAGTTTCACCACTCCTATGTTTGAGTGTTAGTAGAGCACCAATGTCTTTGGGCCTTTTGTTACTAGTGATAAATCGAATGACAAATAGCTCGGACATCTGCCTCCAAGACTTAATACTCTCTTGGTCCAAACTCTAATACCACTTTATGACAATGTCCCCTAAGCTCATGGGGAACATTTGGCATAGTAACCCTTGATCAGTGTCGTAGATGGACATCAACTACTTATACTATTGTAGGTGACTCTCGGGGTCTGTTCTCCCATCGTAAACCTTAAAATGGGCAACATTAAACTTCCTTGTCAGCTCGATCTACCTAATAGCTCGAACAAACAATGAGACAATCTACTCTTCTTTGGTGTCATCATCTTTCCTTCGAAGGGGTCTCTAGTGCTTAGCATCCATGCGCGTCCTGAGGTATTTTTAAGGTTTTTTGTTCCCAGACCCCCTCGTAACTGAATCCGTGCAGGACTCTGTCGCCTTAGTACTTCCTGAGAGTCTGTGGTAGAGATCCCCATGGGACAAATCCAACCTACGCCTCTTGTTACCTTCGGAACTCTCCTTGGGGGCGTACCCTTTATAATGCCAAAGAACGCGATTCTCACCCAGGCGTTCATGCAAGCTCCTTCTCAGGACTTCCTACATTATGCCCTGAGAATCATTCCAGTGGATACTCGGATCCTCGTGTCTGCTATTACACCAACTGGTTTCCTCTGACAGCTCGAAGTCATCGGGTCGGGTCTGCACATTGATATTGTCTTTCTCAAGTCGTTTTAAATGTTTTTCCATCCGTTTTTCCATTAACTCAAAGATTTCGCAAGCCAGAATGCCTTACCCCCCAAGGCTCTGGTCCACGGGTACCGTCTCCTAAAAGATGCGTTGGGCTCCATCTGACAAACTGAGTGAGGGTGATTCAAAGATAGCTAGGGACCAGCTAGCTTTCGCATTTCTCATGCGTAGGTTATCCCAAGCTCTCCTTGAGATTGCGTGTTCACAATAATCATTACGAAAAAAAGTTGGTCCTTTGATTCCCACAGACGGTGCCAAATTGCACGGGTGAATTCCTATAATGAATAAAGATAACAATCCGCTGGATGATAAACCTGAGACAAACAAAAAGTTAGGAAAGGGGCGGGTGAACACCTGACTTTTTCCCTCTGAAGCTTAAGTTAGTCTACATTGGAGACATTAGCACAGTTCATTTTCTGAATTTAGTTTGCGTACCTTTGTTCATCTTTCTGAGAGGTATTTATACCTGGACTAATAATGATTGCAAGATCTTTGAGTCTCATCTGCACATTTAATGGCTTGCACGCACATCCATGCGTAATTAATGTTGTCCTATCATTTCATCTCAAGACCGATTCACTCAAGCGATCGGAACCATGCTCGGCACTTGCTAAGCCTTAATGGTCTATCTCTGATCATTAAATACCACTGCTTGATGCTTGACACCTACGCTTGAGCGTTCACTTTTCAAGAATAAGTACCCCTCGGGTTTCACCGAGAACAAAAGGTCAACGCCTTTATAATTAATGCTTAGTATTGATGATGACCCTCACACTTCTTGAGGACCTGGATGCGCATTTAATGAGTTATAGCCACTCATGACTCTATTTAATGAGTTGTCATATTTTCTTTAATGCTAGGTCTTGGCGGGTGTACTCGGCCTCCCCAGGCTTTAACTCTTTGACGCCACCTCCAGGCGCCCTTTGCGCTCCGCACCAGCTACAATGATCCACATGTCAACTTTGCAGCTACTAAACCACCTAAAGTCCTGTCACAACTCGAGTTTTCCTTCGCCACATTTCCAAACTATTACTGTTCCCACCAATAGTTTGCGGGGTGTAATAAAGTAATAACTGAAGATAATGACTCAATCTCTTATTTTTAGGATCTATGTCCTATTCAATCTATGATAATTATCATTTGTAAATCTTCACTTGTCTGTACATTTCAAACACTTGTACATTGTTTACAAATACAAGACCTCTACCCACTTATGGGTAACTCATTCAAATCCATCAAGCTTTTTATCACTTCTAAACAATATTTATGGAAAGATCATAAAGGTGTCAATTTCGATCTAAATTTGGTATAGAGTATTGGTGTACAGTAGGAGTGATAGCTTTTGACCCAATCCGATTAATTCGACATGAACTTAGTACAAAATTAGTTAGATAGATTTGATTAGTATTTGATACGGACTCAAAAATGAATGCTAACACAAACAAGCTAACATGAACGAGTTTTGTTTGTGTNCAGGCGCCCTTTGCGCTCCGCACCAGCTACAATGATTCACATGTCAACTTTGCAGCTACTAAACCACCTAAAGTCCTGTCACAACTCGAGTTTTCCTTCGCCACATTTCCAAACTATTACTGTTCCCACCAATAGTTTGCGGGGTGTAATAAAGTAATAACTGAAGATAATGACTCAATCTCTTATTTTTAGGATCTATGTCCTATTCAATCTATGATAATTATCATTTGTAAATCTTCACTTGTCTGTACATTTCAAACACTTGTACATTGTTTACAAATACAAGACCTCTACCCACTTATGGGTAACTCATTCAAATCCATCAAGCTTTTTATCACTTCTAAACAATATTTATGGAAAGATCATAAAGGTGTCAATTTCGATCTAAATTTGGTATAGAGTATTGGTGTACAGTAGGAGTGATAGCTTTTGACCCAATCCGATTAATTCGACATGAACTTAGTACAAAATTAGTTAGATAGATTTGATTAGTATTTGATACGAACTCAAAAATGAATGCTAACACAAACAAGCTAACATGAACGAGTTTTGTTTGTGTCAAATACGAATAACTTAACATCATAAATCTGTTTAACTAGTAAATTGTTAAGAAAATATTTTATATGTTTTTTTTTTCTAGTTCCTGACTTTGTATTGTATGAATCTTTGCAAAATTCGATGATTTATTTGTATGATTTTTCTAGTATTTGGATCTAGTGCATTTTTAGCTATGAAAAGCATGTGATAGGTTAGGCCAAGATGAATAGGATCATAATACTTGGTTTCTAGTTCACCATTTAAGCATAGCAGCCTAAAAACCAAAAGATTAATCAACAAATTGGATTTAGAGTCAAGCTATCTCTAACAAAATTAGTTAAACGAATCTGATTAAAATTGATTAATACTTGATAAGATCTGAGCGTAGGGTAACATGATTTCATACACCCCTAATTTAGAAGAATGAAATAGTTTTAACCCTTTTTGTACATTTTTTGAATGAAATTTACATAAATAAAGACTTTGTGGGTTTTTTCCCTTGACCAAAAGAACTTGTCTTGAGCTAATTTCAAAATATGCTCTATAATGATTATTTATATGTAATACTATTATTGGATATTTTGATTTAATAATGTGACAAATAACATCACTCTAATAAAATTTTTGGCAATTATATTTATAGTAATAGTTTAGACCATGTCCATAGAAAAAAAAAATACTTTTTTGGTATTAATCCTTGTTCTTTTATTCAAATAAAACATGTTAATAGAAAAGTCGTGTTATTATATTATTTATATCATTTTTGTTAGAGTATTCAACCTAAAATTAATTAATTATAGGTAGAGTGGTTCCTCAAATATATAAATCAATCTTGATAGTTCTAATTATTCGATGAGGGATACAATCGCATCAAGAGCGTGTTGTGGAGGTCAGGGAAGGCGGATTAGATCAAGAAGCAATGCCTAGGCCTCTTCTTTATAGATAGAATTCCCATCATTTGAAGTCTTTGGCGAAGGAGGCAAGGGTGAGGCACCAAACATGTTCTATCCTCAACCTTCATCCATTATTAGTAATCTCACTTTGTTTTTCCTATTCACTGCTACATTGCGCTCGACAACTATCAACCCCTTTACTAGTAATTGACTAGTAAGGGAAAACAACAACACACTAACTAGATACTTACAGTCCCTACTTTATTATATGTTAGGGTATTTGAAGAAGCACAAGTTTGAAACCTTCTACAAGGGGTTGCTTGTTGCTCGCCCCTATTTCTAAAAGGGCTTATGCACTCCACTCATTGTCTACTAAATGACGAAGTAGGGAGTGGAAGGAGGGACTTGAACTCTCAAGTCTTGGCAAGGCTATACTCTATCATTAAGCTATTTTTGCCAACTACGGTAGTAGCGAAGCACTACTAGTATTAAAAAAAAAAAA
>CAUOFW020001602.1:232790-247234 GCA_963454935.2 Ilex paraguariensis
TTATTTTTTTCATTAGGTGTTTCGACGTGGTTATTGAGATATTTTGATAATTTTGCTTCTCATTTGTTGGGCTAATTTAGTATTTTACGACACAACTCTTGTGTTGCATGTTATTTATGACATTTCTTGTCATGTTGGGAAATATTTTCTCATAAATATGCCTCTGTTTTAGTTCTTCTTGTAGTTTCCTGATCAGTTGAGTGACTTTGTAAATGGGTTTGGTCAAATGTAGATTTTGACACTATACTGCCAAGTTATATGATAGTATATGATGTGGAAATGAGTGAATTTGGCTATTTTTCTCCATTTTGAATTTGGAAATGTATTTACCCAATTATTGTTTTCCTGTAATATCTTATACAGCAGGAATGGTGAATTCATTTATTTTTTTTGGTTTACTTGCTTTTAAATGCATTCATATGATATTTTTATTTTTCTTGTGCTTTTAAGCAAGTTGAGAGTTTTCTATCGAGGGTGGAGCAGTCACCGCCCAAATCAACCCATGCTGCACTTTGTCCATCAATGAAGGCGTTGGTTGCAGATGAACTTCTAAAGCATTCAGATGTTGATGTGAAAGTTGCAGTTGCCTCGTGCATCAGTGAAATAACAAGGATTACTGCACCAGATGCTCCATATGATGATGACCAAATGAAGGTACCCAGAATTGTCAGTTTTGATTCCTTCTCATACAATTTCTTGCTTTTCCCATTTTTTGTGAATTTCATTTCTATGGCTACACAGGATGTCTTCCAGTTGATTGTGTCTTCCTTTGAGAATTTGTCTGACAAGTCCAGCCGATCAAATGATAAGAGGGCCTTGATTCTTGAGACTCTGGCCAAAGTCAGATCATGTGTGGTCATGTTGGATCTGGAATGTGATGGGCTGATTGTTGAGATGTTCCAGCACTTTCTAAAAGCAATAAGGTATGGCCTAATATTTTGTGCTGATTTATGCTTTCTTTGCCAATGCAATGTGGGATCTGTTTGTGCAATTATAATGACATTTTTTAATATGTATCTCTTTATGCCATTGGAATTTTATTTTTTAAATCTGAAACAGAATAGGTAAGGTAGAATGATAGGTGATGTCTTTTTTTTTTTTGTTATTTTATCATTCTTGCCTCACTTATACATACGATCGGGTTTTAGTGAATTTTTCAACGTAGGGGATGTGTATGGTTCTGGATTAAATAGGGGATTTGTGTGCATATTGGTACTTATCTTGGTTCACCCTTGGGATCAATTTTTACTTTCAGAAATAGTTTTAGCTTTTACAAACTGCAGGGTGTGTCTTTATGGGTTAATCTAACAGAGGAGGGGGATTTTCATGTTGTTTTTTTTTTATTTATCAGGCTACAGTTTTTGTTTGACTTTGCTGAATTCGATAAAGTAATTTCAGCTATATAATGTAAACGTTAAGGTCAACTATACAAACCATTTTTGATGTTTGATTCTTAATGCTTCATCAATACTATTCCTTCTGAGAATTTTAGTAATTACAGCTTGTTCCAACAATTTTACCTTTTTGTCTGGTCTTCGTGGAATATACTCACTCATCCCCCTGTTCACCCCAATCTTCTTCCTTGGCCCAATTTCTGTCTGCAAGTTGATGTGTCTAATAGCCCCTTGATTTGTTTTCGTGTTAGAATTCATGTACTTGTCTTCCTGACGTGTGTCCTATAGTAACTTAATTTCAGAAACACATATTCAGGTTGATGTTATTATTTAAAATCAATGATAAGAAGCTTTATGGTCGTCAAAATTGTTCAATGGCTAACAGATTGCTAGTGTTCAACTTCAGGGATTATCATCCAGAGACTGTTTTTTCGTCCATGGAGACAATTATGACTCTTGTACTGGAAGAAAGTGAAGATATTCCATTTGAGTTGCTCATGCCAATTTTAGCTAGTGTAAAAAAGGACAATGAGGTCAGTTATCATTTGAGAGTTGGTTTAGTACACGTGTATCTCTTCTGTTTTCCATTATTGTCACTGATCAGTTCTTTCTTCTTTCAGGAAGTTCTACCAATTGCTCGGAAATTGGGTGAGAGAGTACTTGAAAATTGTGGGGTTAAGCTTAAATCTGTCCTGACACAAGCTGTGAGATCATTGGGTGCTTCTTTAGATGATTACAGTAAAGTTGTTACTTCTCTGTGCGAGGGGACTATTGGAACTGTTGAGTGTAATGGTGACATTTTCATTGGTGAACAATTGGTATGCTTCTTTTTATTCTCAGAACAGCATTTTGTTAACTCACCCACCAAATTCTCCTCGACTTTGTTGCGTTGTTGTTATTTCTTAACATTGTTTCACCTCTATCATGAAGCTTTATATAGCAGTTTCAGATGGTGGTTGATCAAAGCTTGCTAGTTTGAAGCTTTTTGTTCTTCATCATGCCAGCTCTTGTTTTTAGCATTAGGACCCTTTTGTTATTTGTCCTTTAATTGTTCATTTGATAATTTGATATCCAAGCAGCCTACCGTATTGAGCTAACAACGCACTTAAGGGATCACTTTTGTACATGTGTCCATGGAAGTTAATGACCCACATATGATTTTGTTAACTACGTACTATTGTCCTCACTTTTTTCGGGGATCTAAACTTTGTTAATGATCTGGGCTTTGCGACTTTCTTTGTTAATGTGTTTCAGGACAATAACTTGGCTAAGGCATCTTCAGCTGAGGCTGTTCAGGCATGTCACTATTTTATTCCCCCCTAAATTCCTACTCTTTAATGCATAACATCACATTTTATACACCATTTGTTCTTTCGTCATTGCTGTTACCTCCTATGGTAATCTCACATCCTTGTATTAACATACATCAGGATGATGAGAGCAAGTTGGCTACAGCAGCATCAGACGAGGAAGCTCAGGCATGCTCTTTGATTTGTTTTTTCTATTGTTTTTTTTATATGTTTTGTTTTGTTTTTTGTACTCGTGCTTTATCCATCAAAATTTGCTGACTATGTGACTGGAAATTAATCAGTTGAAACTTTAATCAGGTAGCAAGAGAAAGGGTGAAAGACGAGGCTTGTCCTGATGAGGTTGATCCTTCTGCAGAAAGATCTCCTAAGCCGATTATGAGTAATGGCATTGCAGAGACTGCTAATGACGGAACTTTGATGGATCCGGAGTCTTTAAAGAAGCCAGAGGATGGTCACCTTGCTAATCCATCAGTTGATGTTAGTGAGGTAAGCAGGGCTGATACTGATGATTCAGAGGCTGGGAAGTCTGTCAAATCAGAGTCTAAGCCAGAACAAACTGTCAAGAGAAGAGGAAAGAAACCTAACTCTTTAATTAAATCAACTGATCCTTTGGATTCTTCTCATATTGATAGCGAGAAAGAAGCTGAGATACTGGAAGATGGTCGCAGCAAGGTTGTTCCTAGTTCGCTTGGTGGGGATCCATCTGTTGAGGCAGATGAACATCCAAAAAGTGATAAAGAGTCTGATGTTCAGCTTACTTCACCAAAAGCCTTAGAGAATGAGGCTATGAATGTTGCTTCCCCATCCCCAAGTGGGAGCCTTCTTGGTGAGGGTCGGCGGAAGAAACCTGGGCGGCCAAAGAAGGAGAGCTTGATTCAAGAAGCTGCACCATCTACTGATGTTGTTTCGAAGAAGGAATCTGAAGTAGCTAGTGGTTCAGTAGTAAAACCCAATAAGCGGTCGGGAAAGAAGGCAACTGCTGTTAACTATGAGGATAGGATTCCAATGGTGGTAGAGATAACCCAGAATGAAGGTGGGACAACTAGTGATTCAGAGGCAAAACCGCTGGAGCAGTCAGGTAAGAAGGTGGATGCAAGCAAGGTCATTGAAAACAAATCCTCATCAAAGAAGAAGGAAGATGGAAAAAGGTGTGGCCGCAGAAAAGAGACTGTGGAGAAGGATGAAACAAAATCATCCCCTAAAGATGATGTCAAAGTACTCTCTGATTGGCTTCTATTCTTCTTCTACTGTCCTATTGATGGTGTAGTTTACCAGTATTCATTGATAAAATGATTTTTTCCTCATATTTGAACCATGCCTGCTAAAACACTGCTAATATATTATATAGGAGATGAATTCTTCACCCAAGTCTGCCACAAAGTCAGCCAAACACGAAAGCCACTTTGAAGAAACCCCCAAGACTAATCCCAAACGAAAGCGTACCCCTGGCAAAGACCAAGTAAGTTTGCTTAACCCTGTTGTGGAACTATTAGATTTTCATCCATTAGCGATATTTTGGCTTCAATTTTGCATAAAAAATTTATGTGCTGTGTCTGCAGTCGGATTTAGTGTATTTGCAACATATATCCCACCTTGTGCCGGATGTAACTACTATATCAATGTGAGGTTCCAAAAGTTCCTACAATGTGGGTACCCATTTACAGTTTCTCAGAAACGTAGAAATTTCCAGTTCATCATTGCAAGAAATTCTACAGCTCTCTTGTTTACCTTTTTTTCCACTCTTCTCTTGATAGNTCATTGCAAGAAATTCTACAGCTCTCTTGTTTACCTTTTTTTCCACTCTTCTCTTGATAGTCTTGGGGGGCTGACAATATCAAAGGAGGATGAGGGAGAGTGGATAAAACCAATATCCATAGCTTAATTCTTTTGGTTGCTGTACAACTTTGTTTCTAGTTCATGAAGATGGTATTTTGTTATTTGTGGTGCAATATAACTAGTGGATGGATGTTTGCCTTGGTCACAAACATGATTTAATTTGGAAAAATGTTTAATAATGGATCCATAAAAAAATTAACTCGTTAAAATTGTTCTATTCTTAAACTTTTACTTAAGGGGAATCTACATTAGCTTGTACACAAGAATCAAAATATCGTTTCAAAATGGTCGAAACGTTTCCGTTTTCAAGGAGACCGAAACGAAACAGTGATGAAATCGAAATTCTGATATTTTGAGGTATTCCATAATATTTTTAAATGTATTATAATATTTCAATGCATTTGCACAATTGTTTTAGAATGTTTTGCGGTATTTTAAGATATTTTGATATATTTTCATCAATATTTTAGAAAAATAATTGTTAAATTTTTTATTTTATTCATTATGTTTCCGAAACGGGTCGAAACGTTTCTGAAACACATCGAAACGTTTCCGTTTCCTAGGTGACTGAAACAATACACCGAAACGATATTTTGATCCGTGCCTGTACAACACAGAGACACAAACAAATCGTCATCCTACAGGGGCAAAGTTTTCTNGTTGCGGTATTTTAAGATATTTTGATATATTTTCATCAATATTTTAGAAAAATAATTCTTAAATTTTTTATTTTTTTCATTATGTTTCCGAAACGGGTCGAAACGTTTCCGAAACACATCGAAACGTTTCCGTTTCCTAGGTGACCGAAACAATACACCGAAACGATATTTTGATCCTTGCCTGTACAACACAGAGACACAAACAAATCGTCATCCTACAGGGGCAAAGTTTTCTGAGGTGACTAGCAGGCTACTCCCTGAAAATGCCCATTTTACCAATAGTTGTTCGACTTGAGTGGGCACTCCTCAATTTGGTTTGATGGGTTGGAAATAACAATCAAGTTGATGTAATTTGTCCTCATGCCCTTGCCTCTGCACAACCGTGACTTTTCTCGTGTGTTAACATAATTTATATAAAGAGAGGTCGGCCACCATGCCGTAATTAGATTGAAGACCATGGATTTTTTTGTGTTTGAAAGTCATATATAAAAAAAGGTTGGCCACCATGCCGGAATTATATTGTTGGTTTGCCAGCACTCGTTTGCATGAAGACCTAATTTACACTGCCAAGGATAACCCAATGATTTCTCAAGCTCAAAAAGTTAGGTTGGGTTTAGATTATAGAGAATGGTACATGTTTTTTAGCTATGCTGGCTTTGTCCATGGGATGCAGGCTTATACTTCTGGTTGAGTTGAATGACCCCTGGACTGGTCTTCTTTGCACCCCTGGAAACGGTTACTCTATTATATTTCTTCAATCTATTTCTATCTAATTGTACTGTTTCACGGCAGGCATCCGAGACTCTGGAATATGGTGAGAACCTGGTTGGTTCAAATGTTAAAGTTTGGTGGCCAATAGATCGTAAGTAAGTATTTTCTTTTTTAACTGAGTTCACAATTCCATAGTGATTTGCTGTTTGGAGGAAAAGTTTTTCCTTAACTAATGAATTTTCATTTTTCAATCTTGTTTTTTAATATTTTATACCTCTATTTTTTAGTTGTTTTGTTGTGCGTATATCTCTTTTATGATGCTATGATAATAACATTTGATGATATGTCCAAGTGGTATGACATTTAAGACCATATATGCTGATATAAATTTGGTTGGTGATGTAAATTTAACATTTGCATTCTCAAAAGAAATCAGNCGAATTTTCATTTTTCAATCTTGTTTTTTAATATTTTGTTGTGCGTATATCTCTTTTATGATGGTATGATAATAACATTTGATGATATGTCCAAGTGGTATGACATTTAAGACCATATATGCTGATATAAATTTGGTTGGTGATGTAATTTTAACATTTGCATTCTCAAAAGAAATCAGAGCATTTGGTTTTTTTTGGGGTGGTGTTCTAATTTATTTTAACTTACATGACAGCTACTAATTTATATTGCAATGTTTTCTTGGTGGTTCATTAAAATCTGTACTTTGACCTAGGAATCTTGTTATGATNTTTTAACATTTGCATTCTCAAAAGAAATCAGAGCATTTGGTTTTTTTTGGGGTGGTGTTCTAATTTATTTTAACTTACATAACAGCTACTAATTTATATTGCAATGTTTTCTTGGTGGTTCATTAAAATCTGTACTTTGACCTAGGAATCTTGTTATGATTGAAGATGAACATTTTCTGTCTGAAATTACTGATATGCACTGTGTTACTTGCAGGTTTTATAAAGGAATTATTGATTCTTTTGATTCTGTGAACAAGAAGCATAAGGTCAATATAATAAATTATTCTATGCAAGGCACAATCATTGGTTTTATTTTCCCTTTCTTGTATGTATGGCTCACATTAATTATTGTTATCGTCCTCAAACAGGTTTTGTATGCTGATGGTGATAAAGAGATATTGAATCTAAGTAAGGAACGGTGGGAGTTTGTCCAAGGTGATTCTGTANAATTATTCTATGCAAGGCACAATCATTGGTTTTATTTTCCCTTTCTTGTATGTAGGGCTCACATTAATTATTGTTATCGTCCTCAAACAGGTTTTGTATGCTGATGGTGATAAAGAGATATTGAATCTAAGTAAGGAACGGTGGCAGTTTGTCCAAGGTGATTCTGTATCAGATGGGGTGAGTTACAAACTAATTTGTTGTTTGCTATCTTTACTTTGNTAAAGAGATATTGAATCTAAGTAAGGAACGGTGGCAGTTTGTCCAAGGTGATTCTGTATCAGATGGGGTGAGTTACAAACTAATTTGTTGTTTGCTATCTTTACTTTGTTTCATTTTTTATGTTTTTGCTTATACCTTTTTTGTTTGCAGGAGCATGCAACTGAAGATCCAAGTCAAGATGCTTCTTCTGACACGTATGTTTTTCTTTTTGTTGATTCATATTGCTCTTTCAAAAATTTGAAATTGTTCTCTAATGGATGCTATGAAGTCCCAAGTTTGGATGCAACTTCAGACTTGTTTTTTAATTTTCTATTTTCTGATAATTAACACCCTTAAATGAAAAGCTGCCAATGTTTAGTGCAGCCATAAACACCACCATAATTATGGGTGCTGTGGCACCACCAAGCCTCAAACATTGCAAGGCTTGAAGATTGGAATTATTGGTGGTAGAATTGAAGTGCTCTTTGTGATGAGATTATTTTTTTATTTGGTTAATGGGATAGTCCATGTTGTCACTTATTCATTTGTTGATTTTTTTTGGAAGTCTTGGGCGTGATCTTATGTCCGGGGGCGGGGTATATGCTGCGTGCACACCAGTTTGTGCCCATTAAATTTTNTTGGAAGTCTTGGGCGTGATCTTATGTCCGGGGGCGGG
Source organism: Ilex paraguariensis (assembly GCA_963454935.2). Taxonomy (NCBI): domain Eukaryota; kingdom Viridiplantae; phylum Streptophyta; class Magnoliopsida; order Aquifoliales; family Aquifoliaceae; genus Ilex; species Ilex paraguariensis. The sequence goes on from CAUOFW020001602.1 coordinate 240,768, forward strand.
GTATATGCTGCGTGCACTCCAGTTTGTGCCCATTAAATTTTAGCTGTAGAAAGATTTTGCCGATGGATGTGTGCTTGAAAAGCTAACTGTGCTGCCGTTCTATCAATTTTAATGACCGCCTTTGAGAATTTGCAAAAGAGGTTCTTATTTGAGCTTTAGAATGGTTTGGAGTTTTGCTGTCTGTTTGAATTGGTTGTTCTGTTGGCTTGTATGTTTGTGGCATTCTCTTAGTTAGATGGACGTGGACACATGTCGTGGTGTTGTGTCAAAGTGACTTTAACCTTAATTGTGGGACGTTTAATGGGTAAAAATGTTTATAGCGTAACATATGTACTACATAACCAGATCTGGTGTTCAACTCGGTCAAAACCACGAGGCGAACATATCTGGCAGAAGGTTCTTGTAACTCCTTTGATAGGCCTATTGGAGACCATGTGTTCTGGGCACAAATGTTTTAAAAGACGCCTCTCATCTTTACATCCATGCTATTTTGTGTCCTACATGGATACTAAAATAAGTACTTTAGGTCAATATTTTTTTTTCAAGTTTATGTATGTATACCCCTTCATTTTGTTATTGTTAAGTGCTAAGTGGATTATTTATTGGACTCATGTGGCTTTACAAGTTGCTTTCATGCTAGCAGGCACAAAAGGAAGAAAGCTAAAATGCATTCTGAACCTTCTGCTAAGCTAGAAAAGATGGAGGTTTCTCCTAAAAGGTTTGTAACTCTTCTGTGCTCATTAATGTTTTTTTTCATTCGTTGTTTGTATTATTATAAAATTGAATTTTGATATGATAAAATAACTGATTGGAAGGGTTGGAGCTGCTTCCTCTACCAAATCCAAAGGCACATCTGCCAAATCTGGTCATAAATCGAGGGATGATGGCAAAATTGATAGCAAATCGAAAGATGTTGATGGTGGCACACCCAATACTACTACCAAGTCCAAGCAAGATACTCCAAAGACTCTCACCAAGTCCAAGGGAAAAACACCCCAAAGTAGCAACAAATCCAGTGCTAATGGTATGGGGAAGGTGAAACCTAGTTCATCAAAGAGGAAAGAAACTGAGGTTATGAAGGCAAAATCACCTGGTTCGGTGAAAAAACTCCGGAAGTCTGAAGGGTAAATCACAAGATACATCGTGGTTGCGAGAAGTGAAGCAAACAGCGGAAAGATAAATCTTTCTTCTGCAGCTTCATTTGAGCACTGCAATTTATTATGCTCTATAGCTAGGAGTGTATGTGTCATTGTCTTCACCTTTGACATGATTTTGGAATCGTGGGTAGCATTGCTAATATTAGATGGTGTAGTTTATACTAGTTGTAGGGGTAAAATAGTTTCCTTATGTTCTTGTTCCGTAGTCAGAATTTATGTTATTTAATTTTATTTTGAAGGATGGAGTTGTATGTGCGATGAGATATTAATGAATGGTAGTAAGTTGGCAAAAACCAACAAACCTTGTATCAATGCATCACTCATCACTCTTTCGTCTAGTAGAACTACTTTGGTCATCATCTTCTCCTTATGTTGTTACGGCTTTGCTATCTCAATCAATGACTTGGATTTTTTTTCTTCTGCCGTAGTAAGTTGGAAGAAATTATGTCATTTTTGGAATAAAATGTTAGATGATATTGGATGGGTGTTTAATAAAATTTTTAACATTAGCTCTGTAACATGATCCAAACCGGTTATGAAGGGATAATGGGGCTAATTTGGTTTACTGGTTTTACGGTGTTGATTCAAAATAAACAAGTACCCAAGTTCAGTCCACCAGGACTTTGGGAGATAAAGGAGATGTCATAAAACCCAGATGGATGGCAGCCCATCCCCAAGACCACATGGCTTTGTAGAACGAGGCCCAAAGGGGATGGGTTTCATCGGCATCAATCTCAGGTTTGTCTTTTATTAATCTTACCTATTTAGTTAATCGTATCAGATGTGGAGTGATCCATCCATCCGTCGAGCTTAAAGAAACTGGACCACAGTTGAGGGTATAAAGTATAATATAATTTAAATATTAAAAAATAAATAAAATAATTGTTATTTTTGGTAGTTTAGATTTTTTAAAATTTTATTTTAAATTAATTCAACGTCTAATATTAATACCCAAATTTAATAGGAAAAATAAGTTCTTAAGAATATGTTTGGGGCGACTTTTTAAAAGTGTTTTTAAGATTTATAACTTTTCATAAGAATTTCAAAAAAAAAAAACTAACGCTTGAAATCGCCCCACTACCACCCCCATGGCCCCACCCTTATCGCCACGTCCGCCACTACCACTATCGCCACGTCCGCCACTACCACTACCGCCACCCGCCACCACTATTACCACTATTTGCCACTGCCATTGTTGCCCCCAACACCACCATCACCACCACCATTGCTGCTGCCACCCTACCACACCACCACCATCGCTGTCGCTACCCTACCACCACCATCGCCCCACCACCACCATTACCACTATTATTGTCGTCACCTTACCATTACCGTCACTATTCCACCATCACTCCTACCACCACTATCGCCATTTGTCACCACCATCGCCCACCACTACAACCCACCATCACCACCACTCCTGTCATCGCCCCACCACCACCATTGTTGACCACCATAACCGTCACCCACCTCCACTACCGTCATCTTCCATGACTGTCACTACCACCATCATCGCCATTGTCACCACGGCTGCCACCACTACTATAGTCGTCGCCACCCACCATAACCATCACCGTCTGTCACTACCACCACCACTATTACCGATCACCCCCATTACAACCGGTACTTAAAATTTTTTTTCTCTCCTTTATATTTGTGCGTTGATTTTGGGTGTGAATTTAAATATATTTATGATTGAAATTTTTTTATTATTATCCCATGCCGTCAAGTATGGGCAATAAAGTTTATTTTAATATGTGATAAATAAACAAATCACATATTTTCTTTCATACTGTTAATCAAATGCCATTGGCCTGTCTTCCTCCTCTGTACCTAAAGGGCATCTTTGCTCACTAATATTCAATTCTTATAAAGTTTCTTTTGAGTTTGTGGATGAATAAACAAAAATACAAGTTGATATTTATCAAAGAATGTCTCCTGTTTTATGATTGGGCGGCGATGGCAATGGGTTCAAACTTTAGCGTCTGCTTTTTAGCAGTTCCCATGTTCCCCTAAACCCAGTGCATCAGTTGGAAGAATACTCTGGAAACTATTAATTACAATCACTGTTGCTCTTGGATTTANTTGGGCGGCGATGGCAATGGGTTCAAACTTTAGCGTCTGCTTTTTAGCAGTTCCCACTAAACCCAGTGCATCAGTTGGAAGAATACTCTGGAAACTATTAATTATAATCACTGTTGCTCTTGGATTAANAGAATACTCTGGAAACTATTAATTACAATCACTGTTGCTCTTGGATTTACAATGGATCCTCGTACCAAATTAGATCTACTATCAATTTCATAAAAATATCAAAATTAAAACCACCAACTTTAGCAGTCTTTTACAAATTTGGATAGGTATGGAGTTGAACTTTTTTTTTTGGGGGGNCAACTTTAGCAGTCTTTTACAAATTTGGATAGGTATGGAGTTGAACTTTTTTTTTTTTTGGGGGGGGAGNTGGAAGAATACTCTGGAAACTATTAATTACAATCACTGTTGCTCTTGGATTTACAATGGATCCTCGTACCAAATTAGATCTACTATCAATTTCATAAAAATATCAAAATTAAAACCACCAACTTTAGCAGTCTTTTACAAATTTGGATAGGTATGGAGTTGAACTTTTTTTTTTGGGGGGAGGGGAAAGAGGAAGGGGAGACTTGAACACTTGATCTGAAGAAGACAAAACTTTTACAAGATAAAAAATATCATTGGATCAGAGATCCATTGATAAGTATGGAGTTGAACTTGAGATGAATTATAAACTCGAATGTCTTACACTTTATTACTAGTGACTCTTGAGTTTAATCGATACTTAAAATTATTGGGTAANGAAAGAGGAAGGGGAGACTTGAACACTTGATCTGAAGAAGACAAAACTTTTACAAGATAAAAAATATCATTGGATCAGAGATCCATTGATAAGTATGGAGTTGAACTTGATATGAATTATAAACTCGAATGTCTTACACTTTATTACTAGTGACTCTTGAGTTTAATCGATACTTAAAATTATTGGGTAATTACAAATATTCAGAACTTATTTTGAAGATTTGAGTCCAATGTTGACCCTATTGCTCATTACACAAAGAAAAAGAATAATTAAAAAGTTCTAGAATAATTTTGGTCAATAAAATTTAAAGCATGTAGCATTGTTGTATGCTCCCCTAGTTGTAGAGGCTCCATAGGGTAGGAAAAGAGTCAAAAAGCTTTCAGTTCAATCAAAAGACAATACTGAGAAGGTCAAAAGTTTTGATTACTTATACTTGAAAGTGATCAGGGGGCGTAGGAAAAGTAAAAACCTGGCCCTTGATCACCAAAATGATACTATTTTGGCAAAAGTAAGACTGGGTAAGACCCATACATGACATATTTAAATGCAACCCTTAAATTAATGCTTGATGAATGTACAGTTGCATGCGTAGATAGAAAGCACAACTTGAGGTATTCATTGTCATGATGCAAAAAATTAAAAGCAAGAGGCAAGAGGTAAGAGGTATTTGGCAAAAGTTTTTAATTTTCTGTTTAGTATGATGGAAAAATGGAAGAATGAAAAGTTAGAATGATAAAAAATTGAAAAAATAGATAAAATATCATATTTGATAAAAAAAAAAAAGAATAATGCTATTTTAGCATAATAATTTGACCTAATTTGTTGACTTAATAATATTATTTCATTAGAACTATTAGATTAACACTAAATTTTAATGTTTGATAGGACCTACGATCAATCTAAAGGTTAAAGTAAATTAATTATATGATTTTATTGGAACTACTATTAGATTAACACCCAATTTTAATGTTTAATGGACCCAATCAAGAAAAGGTTTGTCCCATTGTAAAAAAGGGTTTGGTTTTTTTTTTTCTATCATACCACTTATCATCTTTTGGAGTACATTTACTTTTTGTGTCCATTTACTATATTTTGGATAAATGTTACTACATTTTGGATACCGTAGTGTAATCCGTAAAATAGAAGGACCGAAAGTTATAATACAATTAAGGCAAGTTACAACTCAATTTAGGATCAGGCCAAAAAACTTGAGATTTTTTTTTTTGTTGCTAAGATTGATCTCAAATTTTTTAAAATTGGTCACAAATATTTGGATCTTATTGATTAATAGTGTGAACTTGTTAGATTGTAGTTGTTTTAATTAGTAACAGAAAGTTACCTAAATTTTTTTCCCAAAAAATTTCATGAATGAAGAAAGACCAAGTACAGTGATAAGAGAGAGAAGAAAAACAAGCAACCCACTCAATGCTCTATGCTTTTTTAGATTCTTGTTGCAGTTGCTTGTGTAGTTTTTACTGGAAGTCAAAAAAAACTTGTGCTTAGAGATTTTTTTCTCTGTTCTCTCCTCTCCAAAGGCCTAGGGAGAGGCTGCACGCCTTTGCTACGGTAGCTCAGGGAGGTGGAACTTTATGCAATCTGCTATATATATGGTGGAGATGGCTTTGTGAATGGGCATTTGGGTAAAGTCTGAATTATTATATACAGTCAAGATGATTTAACTCTCAATACAAACCCCATTGGAAGGCCCGAAATATGCTGCTAAGTTTGATTGAAAATGCAAGAGCCTTAAAGTCTTGCTTTCTGGTTCAGTTGAATAATTGTTGCTTCGTTGAATAGCTGTTTTCCTGATCAAATTAGAGATTATCAAGTTCGAAAAATGTCGATGTCTATCGAAAGGCAAATCAAAGATGCCACTAGTTTAAGCTTGTACTCCTTCACTAATGCCTCTGACTTCGTAGTACCCCGTTGAAACTCTTTAACTCCTCCCGTCAGAACACGCACCTACCCTTTTGGAATACTTTTGTGGATCATATGACCAAGAAACCGTTAGAACACGCGCCTGCCCTTTTAGAATACTTTTGTGGATCATATGACCAAGAAACCTTACTTTTTCTTTTATTGACCCAACAAAAGGAAGTACAATATTTCCATCTCTCTCTCTCTCCCCCTCCCCTTTTTCTCATTCTTTTTATGCTTCAACCTAGTGCCTCAGCAGTTTTTAGATTCTATAGCTAGAAGAGGCGATTCAAGGTGGTTTTCAATTTCTTTCTGCATGTACCTGATTGTTCACATTGTACATTTGAGTCTTTAGGAGATCATTGGTAGTTGCATTGAATGCAAAAGGTCAAAAAAATATATATGGAGTGTTTCAATTGTGATTAAAAAAAAGGAATAAAAAAGATTCTTTATCATTGTTGTATATCATTTCTTCACATAATGATTATAAATTATTGAACAACTATTAATAGAAAAAAAATTCCATATATATTAGGTGTAACAGTTAATACCATATC
>CAUOFW020001602.1:254530-370219 GCA_963454935.2 Ilex paraguariensis
ATTGAAATCGGGTTGTCCAAGCCAAGTTACACCCCTAATTGCTGATGTGGTATAACGGTTATACAAAATATTTTTTCCCTCTAGTGTTAAAGCAGCGGTATATTTACTGATTAAACGAGACATAAATATTAGCTTATGCAAAAACATAAAATTGCAATATTTTTCTGCCAAAATATTGCATGCCCTAGTTTGTTTCTATGACTGTAAATCTAGTATTGTTTCAAGGTGAATGATCAGCAGTCGTAAATAGATTCCTAAAACCCGAAAGTTGAAAAGTTTAAAGGTTTGAATCACGAAAATATACCTCACATTAACGAGAATCTCATGTATTAAGTCATCCTTTGTTTTGAAGACATTCAGGAAACAATTTGTGTGCATAAATCTGGAAAAGAAATACTTATTTGCATGTTCAACTCTCATCATTCAGCATTGGGTTTTACTCATGCATTAGCGTAAGCCTTAAGTACATTTTTCATCAATGTTACCTCTGATCAAACCTTCAATAAGTTTCCAGCATCTTAGCTATAAAGGAAATTAATGGTGGATGGTTCTGGTATTTTGAGAACACACTAGGGTTAAGGATGAGAGAAATGCTATTTGGATTTAAACAATTGGACACACAGTTAAATCAGTGATTAAATTAAATTAGCAAATCAGGTTAGTATTTTAAGTTAAAATAACATTGCTCTAAGGATGAACCACTAGTGGGAGTGTCTTGCCATTGGATTTAACTTGCCCCAAATTTTGCTAATTCTTCTTCTTATAGTAATTTTATTACCAAAATACAAAACTAGTTCCTCGTGTGCGTGAGCTAGATTTTATTCTAACTACTTGTACATTTTTTTTAATTACGAGAGTAACAGAGAGAGATTCAAACGCAAAACGAAGAATTTTATACTATGTTAAAGTACCATTTCATCTAAGGACGAGACATATATCTATAAAATAGGGTAGACTTCAACAAGTTACACCTGTCGGTCTCAAAGAGACTCATCCAACAGCCAACAATATTTCTCTTAAAACTATTCACATTGAATTTTTCCTCTCCAAATTCATCGCTTTTCACTTACATTACACTGTGCTCCAGGTACATGTTACCCCTAATATCTATATTAACAAAATAGAGCTTCCTACTTAACCTGCTTAAATTCTTTAGTTAGAGAAAGTACAACAATGATCCAGATCATTGCGATCTGATAGTTAATATCTTTTAACTTTTTAAGTACTGTAACTCATTTAAATTTTAACTTTTAATTTTTTAACTACGATAATTCATTTAAATTATATCTTTTTACTATAATAACTCACTTAGATTTTAACTTTTTAACTAGTAACTCAACCCATAACATTAAAAAAAAAAACGTATTTTGCACAAGCACAACTAGTATTTATATATTCGAATATTACAAAAAGTATGACTTAAATATAGGGCTTATCTTTATGGATCACAATGAGCATTCACGGCTTATAAAAAAATCAAGCAATATGGAAAACAACATATAACAACCACGCAGAATATTGTGCTTCAATAAAGAAAAATTCAAATGGTTCACTCAAATCAAGTGACCACTACTTTGAATGCAAGACCTTCTGGTCTGTTATCACATCATCGAAAAACACATGGAACCACACATAATTATTGCCCATAAGGAAAAATCCAAATGCTTCATTGAAATATCAAGGGCAAAAAGACAATGTTTTAGCATTAAAAAATATACCACAATACCCCACTGTACCATGCAAGTTGCATATAGCAGAGACTACTTGGTACATGTGGCTACATACCCTCCTTGTCAAAAGACTCCCAAGAAAGTGGTTCCTGGTGGCATGGGTGTCCTTTTTAACAGGAGCAACAAGTAGCCTTGCGTCCATGGAGTACGACAATATGTAAATTGATTAAATGGACTTTTGTACATCACACCATGTGTGCTTGAGTGGGGGAAAGAGAGAGGTTGGCCCAGGGGAAGTGGATGTTTGTGTGAGAGAGAAAGATAGGTTGGATGTCTTGGGTAGGCATAGCTTTTTTTTTTTTTTTTTGGGGTAGGGGCGTGGTGGGTGGTGGGGTGTGTGTGAATAATACCAAACGGGACATGTCTAACGTTGAAAGAATAACAAGAAAAATTACCAATTCAAATTTAAATCTTTTTAATAAGGTTATCGATGATATTTTAGCCAAAAGATAATATTTTAAGTTACGACACCATTTTGTAAAGTTACATTGACACCTCTGATCAATAGACATCAATTCGAATGGTTAATACTTTTTTATAAGGTCAACAGTGCCACCTCTTAGCCAAAGGTTACCTTTTCAATTAGTTGCACTATTTATTTTTACTCCATAAATTATTTTAGACTTAGAAGATTAAAATATTAAAAATTGATTATTTGATCTTTTTTATATATTCGAACACTATCATCAAAAGTAAAATATGCAAATAAGTTGAAGAGTTTCACTGTATTTTGGAAAATAGATTAGATTTACATGATTTTAATTGCATAGCATTACAAACAATTGTTGACGACAAATACTGATTTACAAGATTTTTTTCGTACTCAACTTCAAATAATTTTAATTATTGTAGTTTAGGGTGTTTAAATTTTCGATCGGCCGTAATTTTCTATACTATCCTATCCTACTGAACAGTTAACCGCAAAAATCGGGTAGGAATGCGAAAGAGTTTTTGGTCTTTCNTGTAATTTTCTATACTACCCTACCCTACTGACCAGTTAATCGCAAAAATCGGGTAGGAATGCGAAAGAGTTTTTAGTCTTCCGATTAAATCGGGTAGGAATACGGAATACCCATCAATTTTCGTATTCCTACCCTACCTTACCCGCAAAAAATATATTTAACTTTTTTATATTTTTTTTAGTAATTATAAGAGTATTTGTGTGATATAATTTATATTATAGCATTATCGTTGTTGTGGATGTTTGAGTTGTTAAAACATGAACTTATTTTTTGTATAGGTTACATGATTTGTAGTGAACTAATGATCTATTGAAGCAGTTATAATTTTAATGTATTTCATATAGTTTAAATTTAAAATAATTGTTATTGTATTTGTGTAACAATTATGATGGATTGATGTTCATGATTTCTTGTGTTTTATTATAATTGTTGTTGTAGTTATTTTAGGTTTTAGTGTTATTGATTTATTGTGTTGTTAAATTGATGTATGTTATTTAATTGAATTGTTAAAATGATCCAAAAATTAATAGTTACAAAAGTGTTTACTCGACTTCTTACCCGATTAATCAGGTATGAAGTCGGGTTGAAATACCACGGGGTTGGATAGGGTAAAAAAAATTCTTCTGCAAAGTATCGAGTACGAAGACAAAAAAATATAATTTCTACCCATAAGATAGTTTAAACACCCTTAATTATAGTGCAATTCTAAGAAAAAGTAGGAGCGAAGAGTCAACCACCAACACTCACTACTTATAATACTTACCAAATCATGTAGTACCCCAAACCTAATCACCTTCAAGGGTAATATAATAGGGATAGGTGATCATCATCGTCATCCTCGTGTAAGGTAAGAGTATAATTTGTATAATATAAAAATACTAAGGTATCAAAAATTTATTTTTTGGTAGCTCATCTTCTAAATTTTTGATCAATCAGAATATGACACCTGTACAATTTTTTATATTTAATTTTAATATATTATTTTCAAGATCAACGGTCATGAATGCACTAACATAAAATTTATGGCGATTTCGGCAGATCAAAATATGACGTGTAAAGATTTTTATTTTTTATTTTAATATATTATTTTTAAGAACAACTGTCATAAATGCACTGACAAAAGATAAACGGAGACAACCCATGTTTTGGGTAAGGCTACCCCATATCCATCATAAAAAGAGAGGAATGGCAAAAAGCAGTTGGTCCCCGCCACTACTTCGTATATAAAACAATGGGAACTTTATATTTATCGATTTTTTTTATTAAATTTTTATCTAAAATGATATTACACAATTTTTTACTATTAGATAAGTAAATTTTATTAATATTTAATGACAAAAATTACACCACATCATTTAATATAAAAAATTTTACTAAATTTTTTGATAAGTACAACATTTTTCATAATACATTGTACACAAGTCCAAAGCAACCCGGCTTTTTTGGTTTTAGATTTCTGTGCAATCAACTTTATTATGGATCAACAAAAATCCTAAATGTGTACTTTTAATTTTTTTTTAACGAAAAAAGATGAATTGTCAAAATTTTTTTTTAATAAAAAGTCAAAATGAAAGTCGAAGTGTCACCCCGATAACAAAGAAATGAAAGTCGAAATTAGTGAATTTCACAATTAGTGTATTTTGTTTTGCATTGGCATATGAACATGTCAATATTTAGGCCCGTTGGATAAAATTTAGATTTTGTTCATTATGCTTTTTTAATTTTACATAATAATAAATTATCTTTCGGGTATAAGAAAGGAGCCTAGTTATAAATAGTAGGTCCTACTTAAATCAATGAAAAATAATCTATCATTGAGTAAGACTGAATAAAAATGTGTTCTGAAGAAAATTTTAATCATCATTTGGCAATAAAGATTAATTATGGAACATTTGGTTGGTTAGTGTTTATACCCAAAAAATTAAAATTTGAGAATAATATATGACAAGGAACTAACGGGTAGGAGAAAGTTAGTGAGAGTCCAAGTATAGCAGGATGATTAAAAAAATAGGAGTCTTAAAACCTCAGGACACGAGGAGACATGATATCATGAGCTGCCAGTTAGAGACGATTCAATGCACATATGAGAGTATTAGGGGAAAAAAACCATTATTGCAGTCATGGTCAGAAAAGATGACTTTGACAATTGAAGGTCATCCCCTGTAAATAGCGAAAGAGATACTACAAAGACAGAGATCCCTCGATTAACACAACAACTACATATAGAGCTACCTTCTTATTTACTTAGCTTATTTTCTTTTAAATTTCATTTATTTTGTAATCTATCACTCTGCTGATTTTCCTTTTCGTTTAACACCAAGTACAGTGCTTTGCACATTTACCTTTGTCAATTCTTTTGTTACTCTCAATTCCAGTTGTTTTTCCACATTTCAGTTCATTACGTTGCTAGTTAGAATTAATTAAGTCATTTTTCTCCAAGGTAGTGAAAAGAACTTAGAGGTAGCCTTACACTTCATTACAATTGCTTGAACAATCACAATTTTAGAACCTCATGCCTGTTCGAACAGGTAAGGTCGTACGTGTTTGAATTTTAAGTTCAGTTAAACTTTGCACCCACAATTCGAACATACGACAACATATTTTTTGGCATGCCCGGTTGGACCCAACGTAGAGCATGACAAACACTTGTAGAAAAGCTAAGATCAGCTTAGTAGAAGTGCCATTAGCACACAAAGTGGTTAAAGAAGGCAGGTCTAGCGTGTCAAACCTGTAGGAGGACTTGCCTCCACCCAGGGGACAAGAAAATTGAGAGTCCAACTCAGAGCCAGAGGAATCGATCAATGCATTATCCTAGGAAGTCTCTTAGCAGGTCTCTGGATTCATCAATGGATTGGGAGACTTGATTAGAGAAGAATCTAGCCACACCAGGTAGGCACTAGAGTGATTGTTTGATAGTTTAAACCGACTACGAGAAGTAAGGCAATCATCGTTACCCCCCATACATGCCATACTAGTGGAAGCATCACAACTAGTGCTTTCTCCATACATGCCGCCTCAAAGGGCATAGTAGGGTAGGAATGGCCCCTGAAGAAATAAAACCCCCTGTTCCAGGAGGATATGCCTTATATTCCTGAGTTTGGGGGGCAAAAGAGGTAGCCGCCAGTAGTTCTTCTAGTGATGTAGCAAGTGGTAATGAATAGAGACCAAATGGATGAAATTATATAGGAACATGTTGGCCCCGCCATGAGGCCAGTCACCAGGCCGACGTATTGAAAGTCATACCTTGACTGGGTCGATATTGAGCATGAATACCCTAGTGGCTATAAAGTCCTAGTGCTTCTTCGGCAAGGATGGTCAGTCGACCATGGAGCACATAGGGCACTTTACTATGCAATGCGGTGAGGCGAGGGCAAACAAATTATTAAAACTAAGGTTGTTTGTGAATTCCTTAATAGGAACGAATTTTAGATACTGCATAGACTTGCCATCTAACTCAGTGTTAGGGTGGTAGTAGTTGGAGGACATGTTACACGCTCAATTCTACCGTATTAAGCCTGAAGTAGCTATGGATGACTTAGTCAGGTTATACCAGATGACTAGAGAGATCGCAGAGCAATAGTGTGCATTTCAAGAAAGGCAAGGAGCAAGTGCTAGCTGGCCCTTCCTAAAATAGAATATGCTTTTCGAATAGCCTAGAATGGTCTTGGTTTTGAACTTTGGAAGAAGTTTGACAGAATGGAATTCAATGATTTGTTCAAATTGGCAACGCAAACAACACGTTACGAATAGATCCTTTGAGAGGAATAGGACTGAAAGAACAACTCTAAAGGAATTTACTACTGTAACCCCAACATGAAGATTCTTATAGTCGAGACAGACCAGGAATTGAAAATGAATATAGCAAAAATTATGGCTAGACGACCACATGTATGTAAAGCCCTAGCTAGGGTTTTAGGAGATTAGGCACATATCCTGTTGAGCACCAAGAAAGAAGCCGATGACAATAATCGAAAGTACAAGTTTGATATGTCAAAGGCCGATAAGATCTTTGACCACATTCTAACAAAAGAAGTTATCAAGCTGTCATATGATCAAATTCTCCCAACTGTAGAGCTGAAGGGCAAAACATACTACAAATGGCAAAACTTGTGGAGCTATACTACTAACAATTGTGTGGTATTCCACAATGCCATCCAAGACGGACCAACTAAGGGTCAATTAATCTTCTGAGATAAAGCAAAGTTGTAGATGAGAGTTAACAAGGACCATTTCTAGAAGACTGTTACCATTAACAATTGGAGGTTGGGCAATCAAAAACCTCATGAAAGAAGCTTGATTTAAGCAGTGGAAGTATGAGTAGTGCAGAGAAGCCTAGTGATGAGAATGACGCCTCCCCTAAGGACGAGTCTTCTGAGGAAGATCCCCAAAAAAAGTTTCGTTATTCAGCTGCGGTTTGTGAAAAACTTGATGTGGTCAAGAAAGACTTATGCCTGCGGTGCAAAGCCTACAAGGAGTCACTCCAAAGGAGGAGGTGAACGAAAAGGCAGGCAAAATGCCACGAAAGAGATGGAACTACAAGGGCACCCAATAGGAGAGGACGGATGAGTGGCCGATGCGAAAGCAAGACCACGAAGATCAACCAGGAAAGTTTATGAGAGAAAGCTATAAGGAACATGGTAGAGATATGCCAGATCCACCACGGGGCTGGCCTATGCCAAATAAGAAAAGTTCTAAACAAGACTGATGTCTGGGTAGACAATCAAGGCAGAGGGGTGTTGAGATCGTCCAAAGATGATCAAGTCGACAAAACTCTTAGAAGGCCGATGGTATATAGCTCAACACATGAAGTTCTCGTAGTACCACCAACCACCTCTAATGACTAGAACTCAGAAGAGAAGATGGTAGTGCATTCAACTAGATATGCGTAGGTGGGAAGAGGAGCAGGATCAAGAAGCCTATGAGGGGCGAAAGGCGTTTCATTGACAACATCCCAAGTCATTAGTGATAAAGTCCGAACACGGAGTTTCTCTGCCTCGATAGCGCACAATGGCGCCAAGAAAGGCCATAGCCTCAGAGAAAAGGAAACAGAAGGTAGACCCAGAGCTATCGCTCGAAGAGGATGTAGAGGAACAAATGGTGTGAAAGGTGGTGGAACACCTTAGGGCTACACTAAGCATTCCTCCAAAGACTTGTAAAGGATGGAAAAATGGCGACCTTAATAGTAAGAAGACGATGATGATTCAATCCAATTTGGCACCTTAGATTATGCAATTTTCATTAACACCCTTGGTTTGCTGCCAATGTGTTTTAATCCTATGGGCCAACCAAGTGTCTGATTCACGTTGGAGGAAGATGTCAAGGAGATTGAGGTCCAAGGATCGATGTTCATCGATAAGGGGGCGACTGTAGGAGACAGCTAATTGGAATAGTCTTATGAGAACAACCCATCATATAAGCCAAAGAATATGGAAAATAGCATGATGAGGGGCTTAACAGAATGTACGTTCAACCAATGTCTCAACATTTGAAGCCTTTGTGTATTTAGGCCCACTTAGAGGTATGGCCTTGCAACCGAGTCCTGGTGGATAACAGCGTGGCTGTTAATATCATAGCCGTTGTAATCATGAAAATGCTCAACAAAGGAGAAGAGAATGTGGTCCAAACCAAGTTAATGGTGAGTGGATTCACAAATGGGCTGAATAAGACAATGGGGTCATACCTATTGAGGTGACAGTAGGAAACAAAGTCAGCATACCACTGTTCTTTGTGATGGACTCAATGACCTTAAACGAGCGCATTTTTTTACCTTACAACAATGGTTGGTGTTGTGGAATCAAGATGGGCTGGAGATAGTGGCCATTGATCAAACATCATTCATGGACGAGGTTTATATGGTGGATGTTTGACTGTATAATGAAGGGGTAGGGCCACTGAAGTTCTGGGGACAAGACAAATATGGAAATTCCACAGAAGTCATATTTTAGATTGATCTGAGGGATTCATAGGTCTAGCAGATGGAGGAAGAAGTCATTCGACTCACAAATGTGCTAAGGCCAAATAATGCCAAAGTGGCTGAAGAAATATTTGATAAGGCCTAATGACATCATAAGGGCCTGCATTGCCAGAATAAAAGCATATCTGGTAGAGAAGAGGCTCACAGTGCTGTATGCAGTATATAGTCATCAAGACGCCATTAATATGGTGGATTGTGTGGAGGAGGAAGTCGAGAGAGCTACTTCCCGGGAGTTCATTGAGTTGGATGAAATTGGCGTTGCTTCAACAAAGCTTGACAACCTCATTGAAGTTCAGGAGCCCTTGCTAGAGTTCAATCTTAGACGACTATAAGAGCACAGACCGACATTCATTATCAAGTTACTTGAGCTGGGTTTTGAAGAACGGATCAACTAAAGAGTATCTGGACTGTTTTGCATGAAGCTACAAAGAAATGCCAGGATTGGATCTTACTTTGGTTGAGCACTGATTACCATTAGGGAAGAATATAGGCTGATCAAATAGGCTCCAAGATTGATGTCCCAAGAAGTAACTCTTTCGGTCAAAGAGGAGATCGAACGAATTCTTCAGGCCAAGTGCATCCAGGTGGCACAGTATGTTGAGTGGTGTCCAACATCGTGCCAGTAAAGAAAAGAATGGCAAGTGTTATATATATATTTTTTTAATTAGCTAAGTTTGTGGATTCCATTGTAAATTACAACCTATTCTATGGTCATGATGCTATAAGGATTGAAGATCCAAAATCGTCATTGAGGGGAGGAGATCAAGCGACAAAATTATATCATTCACACTCTGAATTTACCTTCAAGCTTAGGACAAAGGTAATGACCTAGATACCTAAGATGATCCCTTGGTAGTTAACTTAGGAGGATTAGGTTTAAATGGAATCGGAAGCAATCCATGTATGACTCTTAGGTGTTTTTCAAGGAAAAGGTTTTCTAAAACCATTTGGTGTTTTTGAAAACACAATTTGAGCCATTATCAGATCCCTATTAAGCAATACTCTTTGGTACTCACGAGGACAAGTTTTTTTCTTGGTTTTATTCTTAAAAATTCAGTAGGGACTGCCCTATACTCCATAGACTTCGCTAGAGTGATATTTTGATGGCTTAGTGAAAAATAAAAGAAAATGCCAAATGGAGGAGAATAGGCCTCGCACATTGGTATTTTTTTGAGCTAAAATAAATGGTATTTTGATAATGGTTGTTCTAGGCCCATCAATGGATAGAAGTCCCACTTTTTCATGTTGGAAAAGTGTAATGATGGGGCTGTCACATTTGGAGACAGGAGTGTCTCCGAGATTGGTGGAAAAGATTCCATTTGACATGCCAAAGTTGGATAATGTCCTTTAGGTGTAAGGGTTAAAAGTTAACATCATCAGTATTAGCCAATTGTGTGTTGATGGCAATGATGTACATTTCATGAGATGCAAATGTTCTATGTTAAATGATAAAATGAAATTTTTTTTGCAATGGGTTTGGTCAGGAGATAAATGCTATTGCATATCTTCGAGTCCTTCACTAGTGTGTCATAGGGCAAATGCTAATGATGTCACAATATGACACCAAAGGTTCGGTCACAACAACTACAAGGTCTTAATCGAATCACAAGCAAGGAACTTGTGAGGGGAGTACCTAAGTTAGGTAAGTTTTCTACAAAAGTGTATGGTTCTTGTCAATTAGGGAAATAAACTAAAGTCCCTCACAATAAATTGAAGACCATCACAATTAAGAGACCCCTAGAGCTCATACATATGGATCTTACACAAACTGAGAGCATATGTAGTAAGAGGTATGTCTTAGTAATGGTAGATGATTACTCTAGGTATAGTTGAGTTGTGTTTTTGAGAGAAAAATCTGAGATTTTTGTGAGCTTTAGAAACATTTGCAAGAAAATTCAAAATAAACAAGGTCAAGACATAGGAAGAGTTGTCAAGCATTAGAAGTGATCATAGTGGAGAATTTGATAATCTTGAATTCTGTGCATATTGTGATGAACATGACAGACCCCACAACAAAATGGCATGGTTGGAAGGAAGAACAAAGTCATTCAAGAAATGGCACATGTCATGATTTATAGTAAGGGTTTGCTTGACAGATTTCGGGCCGAGGCTATGTTACACTGCATGTTACACTATTAATAGAGTCTACCTTAGGCCAGGTACATGTCAAACCCCCTATGAGGTTTGGAAAGGCAAGAAGTCTAATGTGCAATATTTTTGAGTGTTTGGGAGTAAATGTTACATCTTGAGAGACAAAGAGAATTGGACAAATTTGAATCTCGAATCGATGAAGGAATATTTCTTGGATACTCCACTAATACTAGAGCATATAAAGTGTCTACTTTGAGAACATATACTGTTATGAAATCCAATAATATTGTCATTGATGGCTCAGGTGAGGACCTTGTGCTTGAGAAAGAGGAGGATGAGGGAATGAGTGTTTCATTAGAAGATAAAGGTGAACCAAAACCTAATTCTACCCCTCAAAGGAGTGATGACCTTCTTAGCAAACCAACAACTTTGTGGGTTTGGGCTAGACACACACCTAGTGATATTCTAGGAAACCCGAACAAAGGGGTAAGAACTAGGAGACAATTTGAAGATGAATTGGATCAAAATTGCTATGTCTCTATGTTTGAACATAAGAATGTGAGCTAGACTCTTGAAGATGACAATTGGTTTGTTTCCATGCAAGAAGAGCTAAACTAATTCACACAAAGTGATGTTTGAGATTTGGTACCTAGGCCTAAAGACATCAATGTAATTGGAACAAAATAGATTTTTAAAAATAAATCCAATGAAAATAGGTGTAGTTGTTAGGAACAAGGCCAGGTTAGTGGCAGAAGGGTACACCCAAGTTGAACAAATAGACTGTGACGAGACTTTTGCACCGATTGCTAGGCCAGAATATGTGAGATTGGTTTTTGCCATAGCTTGTCACATGAAATTCAAGTTATATCAAATAGATGTCAAAAGTGCATTTTTAAATGGTTTCTTTTAAGAAGAGGTCTATGTGGAACAACCAATTGGTTTAGAAGACCCGTATCATCCTAGGCATGTGTTTAAACTTAGAAAGACACTCTATGATTTAAAACAAGTTCCAAGGGCTTGGTATGAAAGAATTTCTACTTATCTTTTAAAAGAAGGGTTTTTTAGAGGCAGTCTAGATAAGACCTTGTTTGTAAAAAATGTTAAAGGTCAACTTTTAATTGCCTACGTTTATGTTGATGTCTACGTAAAAAATGTAACTCTCTTGCTCATGATTTTAGTGAACTGATGAAATCTGGATTTGAAATGAGCATGATGGGTGAACAAACCTTCTTTCTAGACTTATAGGTTAAACAAATGAAAAATGGGATTTCTGTCTCACAATCTAAATATGCAAGAGACCTAGTTAAGAAGTTTGGGTTAGAGTCCGCCAAGCAATTACATACTCCGATGAGTACTAGCACCAAGTTGAGTATGGACACTCTAGACAAAAATGTTGATCACACATTGTATCGTAGCATGATAGGTATCCTACTCTATCTCACTACGAGTTGACTAGACATTGCTTTTAGTGTTGGTGTATGTGCATGGTATCAGTCGTGTCCCAAGGATTCACACTTGCTTGTAGTTAAACACATCATTTGTTGTGTAAGTAGCACTTTAGGGTATAGTATTTGGTATACCTTTCAGACTAATACCGATATTGCTAGCTATTCTGATGCCGATTGGGTAGGGAATGTAGATAACCTAAGAAACAAAATTATATATCACTTTCTATTGCCGAGGCTGAGTATATTGCAGTAGGGAGCAGTTGCACGCAACTGCTTTGGTTAAAGCAAATGGTTTTTGACTACAGGATATCTCATGGTACCTTGACTATGTATTGTGATAATTCTAAACCTCTCAAAGAATCCCGTTCATCACTCTAGGACTAAGCATATTGATATACGTCATCACTTCATTCGTGAGCTTGTAGAGAACAAGGTGATATCGTTATAATATGTTCAAACTCAAGATCAATTAGTAGATCTTCTCACAAAATCTTTGGATGCACTTAGATTTGAGAGTCTTAAGAAATCCATAGGTATTTGTGTACTTGAGTGACTGATTGAGGAACTTAGTCCTAGGATCATTAATGAAACATCATGCAATAGGGACTAAGTCATTTATATATGTATATTCTCTATTTATTTGTTGTTTTTCTTTTTACATGAAAAATTCAAAAACAAATAGAAAATTGAAAAATCCAAAAACAAAAGAAACTAGAAAATCAAAAAATAGTTTTGATAGAAAATTGGACATTCATTTTTAGGATTTATGGTAATTTTTTTATTTGTTCTTTTCCTTGTTTATTGCATGTTTATGCATATTTTTATTTGTATTTGAAAAATACAAAAAAAATAGAGAAGAAAAAGCAAAAAGATTTTTGTTTATTTGTTATTGATTATGGTAATTCACACTTTGGTTTGCATTATAATGATTCCGCCCTTAAATCAAAATCACAATGTGCATTTCTATAAGTCACATTAGGAGATAAAGAATTTAATGGCATAAATCTTAGTGCTTGATTCATGAGCCAAAGTTTCTTTCATCTTATCGTGCTTGGATAGTGTTTACTTTTGAAAAATTCAAAATCAAGTAGACGCCAACCATTCACCTTCACACTAAGGAGTCTTGTTAGTTTAAGGGATTCATAATCTTAAGTGACTCTATGTGTTGGTGATAAGTGAACACATGGCCAAAGGTTAGTTAAACCCCAATTCCTTAAAAGATGTCAAAGGCCAATTGTGAGAATATGTTCAAAATGGCCATATTTTAAAAGTGAGTCATAAATAAATGACCAAAAACAATTGCACCTAAATTGTTGAGAACACTTATGCTTAAAAGTCATTTCTCATTTGTAAAGCTCAAAGTGCTCATGCTAATCACGTTTATGACCATATTTAAAATATACAGAATTTACAATCGTGCTAATTGAAGAAATAAAAGTAGAAGAAATAAAAGAAAGGGGGCTCGTCTAAAAAGAAAAATGATTAGGGCACTCACTAACCGGTTGTATATTCACTTAGACGATGCATTAGGATTTCATGTTAGACTTATGACTATTTTGAACTAATCAGAATCGTAACAACGTCGGAGTTTGGTTTTACACACGTCACACTTAAATTTGTCAAAGTTAAATAAAATTTTTAACTACGTGTAAGTGAAATTGAATGAAGTGAGGGAACGCTTCTCTAGGATGCATGAAATTGAATTTTATATTTCTAAATATGTCTTAGAGTAATGTAATTAGATGAAGAAATTTGGATGGAGCTATTATAATGTAAACATGTATAATTTTCATGATTAATGACATTGTGCATTGTTATAATTAATTAAAAATTGCTTTGCAATTGTTCTAATTTCATCCATGCCTGTGCATTTAGTTGCGTTTAGGTTGTACATACACCCATGCATGATTTTGAGGTTGTAGAAGTATTTCAGAGTCATTGGGAAAAAATGATTGACTTCCTGAGGCTATTAAACCACTACTTTTTATCCATTGAACTTCTAAGAAACAAGGAGACCGAGTTACCCTGATTTGAGCATTTGGATTGCATGCAGCCACTGGAGCTGCTTATAGACTTTAGTATAGGATAACCTGAGAGATTTTGAGTGTTTTATTCATTTGTGGTCTTAACAGTAATCTATTTGTTTCTATTGACTTTTCTACTTTGTTGAGTTTTTATTTTTTTGCTTTATTTTCGTTTGATGTGACATACTTTTAGTCCTATTATTGATGCATTGTTAGATTAGTCTTTAAATTATATGCCTTGTTTGTCCTTTACTTACTTTACATGCATGATTTAACTAGTTGTTTTGTATTCATACATTCTTGTTATACTATGATTCTATGCTACACTTGTTATAGGTCGTCATTGGATTGAAATTTGTAGCAAATAAGGAAAGAATATGGTGGTTAACTTGATTCTGTACCTTGATTGTCATGGGTCATCATTGGATTATCATTTGTGACAAAAGGGGGATAATATTTTAGGTACTTATGAGAGGATTCAAGTAGATTTACTCTTGACTAACCCAGGTATGCTGAATGTGAACTTCATAAGGGGGAGTTTGTTTTAATACTCAAGAGGAGCACATTTTCAAACTTCCCATGAAGTCACCTATTTTACACTTATTTTATTTTCTACTTGTTATTTTACTTGTGAACACCAACTAAGGGGGAGAACTTGATATGTTTGACATTACTATCTCAATAGGTTCTCAAGCATATGGGGCAGATTAGTTCTTAATATGTTATATATTTGCACTTGCATGATGTATACGAGAATATGCTCTATGCTTAACTTGGTGCTTACCATACCTGTGATTGTGTTGTTTAATTCTCTAACATATGATTCTCTTCACAAGGTTTTGGTTTGAGTGATGATGTGCAGGACTGTGATCATCAATTTACATCTAATGACGTAGATCTTGTACTTAGAGATTTAGGGCGTGTATATGAGTGTTGAGATTAGATTTATAATTCATTTTGTTTAATGGTTTACGGGTTGTAATCTTAATTTCTTACTTGTGTATTTTGTCACGAAATTTTCAAAGAGAAAGATTGTTTAATATATGTTTGTAATTGACTAATTTCATGGAGTCTATTGTAAATCTCAACCTATTTCATGGTTATGATGCTATATAAAGATTGAAGATTTAAAAGTGTTATTGAGGGGAGGAGATCAAGTGACAAAGTTATATCATCACCTTCAAGCTTAGGACAAAGGTAATGACCTATATACCTAAGATGATCCCTTGATAGCTAACTTAGGAGGATTAGGGTTAAATGGAATCCAAAGCAGTCCGTGTATGGCTCCTAGGTGTTTTTCAATGAAAAGATTTTCTAAAACCACTTTTTGTTTTTGAAAATATAGTTTGAGCCATTATGTGACGCCCTAAATTCGAGGGTCATTTCTCAACCCATTGATCACTCATCAACATGCAAAAATACCCGTGAATGCTGCATAACCTGACAACATGTCATCACATCCTCTTTACCGGGATCATAACCAATACAGGGTTTGGACAAAGTCTCCCTTGTATCGGAGCACACCCAAACCTATAACCTGTGCACACATCAATCACTTGACCATTCAAAGGTCCATCCCCATCAATTAGAGCTTAATGTTTGACCAATTACATTATTCCAACAAGAGGACTCTAGATTTGAAGGCTTGGCAGAGTTATATTCAAACTTTTTGAAAATTTTGGAAGAGGTATCAGTACCTATTACACGTGGTATCGGTACCTGAGCATTCTGTCTGCCGGATCCCTTCCATTTGCTAAGTACCGGTACTTAATCACTTAGGTATCGGTACTTGATGAGAATGAAAAATGTCATATTTTTGTGATGCCCCTAAAATCAAGGGTCCTTTGTCAACCCGTCGATCACCCAACCCATGAAAATACCCGTGAATACTGTATAACCCGACACCAAGGTACAACATCCCCTTTACCGGAATCACAAAAACACAAAGTTTGGGCAGAGTCTTCCTTGTACCGGGTACTCCTAAACGCACAACCTGTGTACACTTTGATCACATGACCCATCCGAGGTCCAATATACAATAATTTATCCTCATTTAATGTCTATTTATATCATTTGAATAAAAGAACCCAAAACCCATAGGCCTAGCAAATCATTTCAAAATTTGAGATTTAACAAAACCTACTAGTAGAAGATGTGCAAAATCTAATGATAGAAAAGGCTACTGGAAAATTTCTACCGTTAGGTTTAGCCCACTAAAAAAGTTCTACTACAAATCTTGAAGTTCTACCAGTAGGTTTAACTTACTGGACAAGTTCTACTGGTAGAAGAGCTTGTCATTCTACCGGTAGGTCTTACTAGTTTTTACCCATTTCCATCCTTTTTCAATTTCAATTCATTCCAACCTTGTACAAAACCAATCTAACTCATAAAACATGTCATTTTAAACAAAATATAGTTCATAAGAGTTCGATACAATCCTTTACATACAATTAGTGTGCCAAAAACTAGATAAAATCTTAGTTTTACAAAAAATGTGATTTAAAGCCACATTTTGGCTCTTCTTCATCAATAAGAGCCCAAGTGAGAGCCATCCACCGGCGCATATCCCACACCTGAAATGTTGTCCTCATAAAGGGTGAGCCACGCTCAATAGGGTTTTTCCTAAAGATGCTACTCCCCAACCTAGATGCATATAAAATGTTTACATGCAAATTCAACAAGCAACAATCATCCATTAAAGAATATGCAATTTAATGATGGATCCTTTATGTCATGCCATGTTTTGAGATTAGATTCACATATGCAACTCAATCTGAGCCTTTATCGGCTCCCATCACCTATGCAAGTTATGAGTATAAAATTGGGCATTCCAAACCCTTGCCATTGATGTTGCACATCCAACGACCTTTTTAAAAATAAACCATGTGTCTTCATTGGGTAGCTGAATTTTGGTGTCTCATCGCTGGTTCTGCACACTGACATACTTTTTTGGACTTTCATCGGCAAAAACGTATAAAATANATTGATGTTGCACATCCAACGACCTTTTTAAAAATAAACCATGTGTCTTCATTGGGTAGCTGAATTTTGGTGTCTCATCGCTGGTTCTGCACACTGATATACTTTTTTGGACTTTCATTGGCAAAAGCGTATAAAATAGTAACCGGGTCTTGCACCCGAGAGAGTATCTAGCCCTTCTTGCTATACCCGACACAAATTTTTTANTAACCGGGTCTTGCACCCGAGGGAGTATCTAGCCCTTCTTGCTATACCCGACACAAATTTTTCATACAAATGTGCAACTCTGTCGAACCTTGGTCCAAGTGTACCAAGCCCACTTATCAACCACCAATGATGGTGTTTGATCCAACAAAATGCACACACACCCACACTCATTTCAAATACCCACAAATGCGATATTTTTCGTGCTTATGCAAATGTATATTTACAATTTGTAATTCTCATCATTATGCAACGAAGATCTCAATTGCAGTTTTAACAACATATGATTGATGTTGCTATTGGAGGACCTTTGGTGGATAAAACTCCTGAGGTCGTGAGAAACTTGATTGCAAATATGGCAGTCAATTCTCAACAATTTGGCACTAGGCTTGACCTTCCATCTAACCATGTTAATGAGGTAAATATTTCCTTCCTTGAACAACAAATTTTGAGTCTAACTTCTCTTATTCATCAAATGGCTATATGTAATATGCAAACGACAAAGGATTGAAGGATTTGTTAGGTAGTAGGGCATCCAACCGATATGTGCCCAACTCTTCAAGAGGAGCCCATTGAGCAAGTGAATGCGGTGGGTGGTTTTCCTAGACAAACACAAAGTATGATCCCTATTCAAGCACATATAACCCTGGATGGGGGGATCATGTCAATATTAGCTATGTAAATCCAAAAGTAAATCAGCCCGCTACTCAAAACCTCCCCAGTTTCCAACGATATAAACAGTCGTACCCCCCTAGACAACAACTGGGCCAAACTTCTAATTCTGGTATGTCTTTAGAAGATATTGTTAAGTCTCTTGCCACCAATACTTTGTAATTAAAATGGGAGATGAAACAATTTCAACAAGAGGCGAGGGCCAGTATTCAAAGTTTGGACAATTAGATGGGCCAGATGGCAATCACAATTAGTCAGCTAGAGGCACACAGTTCGAGGAAATTAACCTCTCAAACGGTAGTAAATCCAAGAAAAAATGCAAGTTCAATCGTGTTGAGAAGTGGTAAAGAGGAGCAAGAAATGAAGAAAAACATCGTTGTAGATAGGAACGTTCCCAATAATGATGACGTATCTAAGCGTAAGTTTTTTCCTCTTTCTGATTATAAACCAGTACCTCCTTTTCCTCAAGCTTTAGTAGAATCCAGAAAAGATGAGCAAAACAAAGATTTATATGAGACTTTTCGTAAATGCGAGGAAAATATTCACTTCTAGATGCTATTAAACAAGTATCTCGTTATGCTAAATTCTTGAAAGAACTGTGTAGAATTAAGAGGAAACAAAAACTTAAAAGATGTGTGAAGGTGAGAGTAGGGGATAATGTTTCTGCAGTTATTCAAAGAAAACTCCTTGCGGAGTGCAAAGATCCAGGTATATTTACTATCCCTTGTACGATAGGTAAACCTAGATTTGAGAAAGCCATGAAAGATTTAGGAGCTTCTATCAATGTCATTCCATATTCTATATATGCTTCTTTGAAACTTGGGCCTTTGAATAAAACTAGATTTGTGATTCAATTGGCTAATAGATCTAATGGCTATCATAAGGGTGTAGTTGAGGATATTCTTGTGCAAATTAATGATTTTTTTCCCTTTTGGTTTCTATGTGCTTGATATGAAAAATGGTGATCAAACTACTCCTATTTTGTTAGGAAGACCATTCTTAAAGACATCCAATACTAAGATAGATGTTCATAGTGGCACACTTACCATGGAATTTGATGGTGAAATTGTTAAGTTTAATATTTATGATGCCATGAAATATCCTGGTGATGATAATCTTGTTTATTCTATTGACGTGATTGATTCTTTAGCACAGGAAATTTTTGAACTTGATGGAAAAGATGGATCGGAAGTTGCCATTAGTAAGCATCTTGAGAAATAGAATGAGGAGTTAGCCTTGAGTACTAATTTACAGGAAACTGTTGCAGCATTGAATGATTTTTCAAAGTCACAGTAGTCAAGTACCGGTCCTTATATTGCGTTACTAGTTTCTAACGAGAAGCCTTTACCCTTTTTTTTGCAGTCCCCTTATTCTAGATATGAAGCCTTTCCCCAGTTACCTCAAGTACATTTTCCTTAGAGACAAAGGAACGTTACCAATGATCATCTCCAGTAAACTTAGTGCACTGTAAGAAGAAAAGCTTGTGTAGGTCCTTAAGGAGCATAAGACGACTATTGGTTGGACAATTACGGATATTAAACGAACTAGTCCATCTACATGCATGCATCGTATCTTACTTGAAGAGGGAGCAAAATCTTCCTGTCAACCGCAAAGAAGATAGAAACCACCCATGATGGATGTGGTGAAGAAAGAGATCCTCAAACTTCTTGGAGTTGGAGTGATTTATCCTATTTTGGATAGCAATTGGGTTAGCTCGGTTCAAGTGGTTCCTAAAAAGACTGGAATAACTCTTGTGAAAAATCAGAATGATGAGTTAGTTCTTACCTGTGGTTAGAATGGGTGGCGGGTTTATATAGATTATAGAAAATTAAATGTTGTAACCCGCAAGGACCACTTCCATTTACTTTTTATTAATCAAATGCTTGAAAGGTTAGCTGGTCATTCTTACTATTGTTTCCATGATGGTTATTCAGGTTTTTTTTAGATTGAAATTGTTCCAGAGGATCAAGAAAAGACGACTTTTACATGCCCATTCGAGACTTTTGCATATCGTCGCATGCCCTTTGGCTTTTGCAACGCCCCAGCCACTTTTCAAAGGTGTATGGTTAGCATATTTTCATATTATATTGAGCATATCATAGAAGTCTTTATGGATGATTTTACAGTTTATGGAGACTCCTTTGATAATTGTTTGCATAACCTTACATTTGTTCTTCAAAGATGCATAGAAACTAACCTTGTGTTAAATTCTGAAAAATGTCATTTTATGGTTGAACAAGGTATAGTTTTGGGTCATATTGTTTCATCTAGGGGAATTGAGGTAGATAAAGCTAAAGTTAATAATATTCAATCTTTATCTTATCCCTTTAGTGTGCGGGGAGTTCGTTCTTTTCTTGGACATGCAAGTTTTTACCGAAGATTCATCAAGTACTTCTCCAAAATAGCATTACCCCTATGCAAGTTGCTACAAAAGGATGTGACTTTTGAGCTAGATAAGGCGTGTAAAAAGACATTTGATAAGCTAAAGGAATTGCTGACTTCTACCCCAGTTATCTAACCCTTAACTGGAATGTTCCTTTCAAGATAATGTGTGACGCAAGTGATTATGCAGTAGGCACTGTTTTAGGTCAAAGAATTGGAAAAACATCTCATGCCATCTATTATGCTTCAAGGACTTTGAATGATGCCTAGAGAAATCATTCGATTACTGAAAAGAACTTTTAGCTGTTGTTTTTGATCTAGAAAAGTTTCGATCTTATTTTCTTGGTACTAAAGTCATTGTTTACTTTGAACATGTAGCTCTTCATTATTTGATGACGAAGAAAGGGGCAAAACCAAGATTAATAGGATGGATACTTCTCTTGAGTGAATTTGATTTGGAGATCATAGACAAAAGAGGGATAGAAAATCGTGTCGCAGCTCATTTGAGTCGTTTAGTTCATGTGGAGGATGAATTTCGTCTACAGGAACGTTCCCTAACGAGCAATTTTTCTCTGTGACTGTGCTATTATCGTGGCATGCGAATATTGTAAATTATTTGATTACTAATATTTTACCTCCTGGTTTGTCTAAGGCTCTAAGAGATAAGATCAAGAGTGATGGCAAATACTATGTGTGGGATGACCCATACTTGTGGAAGCATTGTGTAGATCAAGTGATAAAAAGGTGTGTTCCTGAATATGAAATTATTTCTATTCTCACATTTTGCCATTCTTATTCTTGTGGAGGTCACTTTGGAACTAAGAGGATGGCGAGAAAAGTACTAGAACATGGTTTCTATTGGCCATCTTTATTCCGAGATTCATATTCTCTTTGTAAGTCATGCGATCATTATCAAAAGGCAGGTAATATATCCCAATGGAATGAGATGCCACAAACCCCCATACTATTTTGTGAAATTTTTTATGTTTGGGGCATCAATTTCATGGGACAGTTCCCTGTATCTTTCGGTTATGTTTATATTTTGGTTGCTTTTGATTATATCTCAAAATGGGTGGAAGCTAAAGACACCAGGACTGATGATTCTAAAATTGTTACAGATTTTATCATGTCTAACATATTCTCCAGGTTTAGAATTCCCAGAGCTCTAATAAGTGATCGAGGCACTCACTTTTGCAATCGAAATGTGGAGACTTTGCTCAGAAAGTACCATGTGACCCACAAGATGTCAACTGCCTATCATCCACAAAGTAGTGGACAAGCGGAAGTGTCAAATCGAGAGATCAAGTCCATCCTTGAAAAGACAGTCAATCCAAGTAGAAAAGATTGAAGTTTACGCTTAGATGCTACCTTTTGGGCGTATAGGATTGCATATAAGATGCCCATTGGTATGTCACCTTATCGATTGGTGTTTGGGAAAACCACGCCACCTTCTAGTTGAGTTAGAACACAAGGCTTATTAGGCTATCAAGAGTTTCAACATGCAGATGGATGAAAGTGGAGAACACAGGAAGTTGCAACTACAAGAATTAGAGGAAATTCACAATGATGCCTATGAGAGGCAAGTATTTACAAGGAAAAGACGAAGGCTTTTCATGACAAGATGATCTCTAGGAAGGAGTTTAAAGTTGGTCAAAAATTCCTTCTATACCATTCACGACTTCATTTGTTTCCGAGAAAGTTGCGTTCTCGTTGGATTGGACCTTTTGTTGTTACTAATGTTTTTTCTCATGGTACAGTTGAAATTCAAAGTTTAGCAACTTTCAAAGTGTTCAAGGCGAATGGTTATAGACTTAAGCCTTTCTATGAAAGTTTTCAAGTAGAGAATGTGGAAAAATTGGACCTTGAAGATCCAATTTTTACTGATTGAAGAAGGAATCATTGAGTCGAGCCAACAACAATAAACAAAGGCACTTCTTGGGAGGCAACCCAATGGGAGTTTATTTTATATTTTTGTTATTTTTGTCTGTTCTTTGCATTTTGCTTTACATTGGGGGGCAATATAAGTTTTAAGTGTGGGGGAGGGGATTTAAGTTTTGTTTTAATTTTGTGATCTTTTTTTTAGCTTGAAAAATTATAACATGATTGAATAAGTAATCTTCCAACTTAGAATTAATTAGTCNTAAATGTACTCATTATTATTATATTTTGCTTTAGGATGCAAATGGAGACGTTAAATGCAAAAGAAGCTAATTGGGCAATTTTGGACAGTTTCAACATCATTTCATAATCTGGGCATAACTCTTTCATCCGAGCTTTGATTGAGATGATTCAAGATTTTATGGAATGCCAAGAAACATATCTACAACTTTTATGTTTTGAGTTTT
Source organism: Ilex paraguariensis (assembly GCA_963454935.2). Lineage (NCBI taxonomy): Eukaryota > Viridiplantae > Streptophyta > Magnoliopsida > Aquifoliales > Aquifoliaceae > Ilex > Ilex paraguariensis. Next base: position 277,342 of record CAUOFW020001602.1, read on the forward strand.
GAGATATATTGGATTAATCAAGGTCAAAATCAGGCTTGAAGTTGAAGCACGTGCATTATTGACGTTCTGGAACGTTCCTTAGGCCGCAATTCTAATACGCGGTTTATTTTAAGATGCTTCCAAACTTGGTGCACAAAAATTCTCAGGAAAACACCACTTTTCTAGTTATATTAGGACTTTATTTTATTTTTAATCTTTTCCTTAAGGAGTCAGACTTGGGAGGTTTTTGAAAAAAAGGAGGGATGAATGTGTAAAGAGGAGAGAAAAAAAACCCATCAGATTTTTGCGCGTCGCTATACCCCCTTTTTCTCTAACTCCTCTTTCCAGTTTTCATGATGGCCCTATGTGGCTAAACTTTGATACTTGGTCAAAGGAAACAGAAGCCTCGGAATCAATAAAATTGTGAGATCTAATTTGTTTTTATTGTTCAATTTATGGTTTGAGTATCGGATGTTCTATTGTGCCTATTTTCATGATTGTTTCGTTTAATTACAAGGAAACCTACTAGTTTATTATTCGTTGCAATCTACTACTAGGTTAGATATCAAATTTGTAATTGTTTGATCCCTCTAATTTGTGAAGCAACTAAGATTTAATGATTTTTTGCGTCAGAAATTATTAGATCTTAGGAAGAACGTTCGACTAAATTAAATGCAACCATTTGTGCTTGTGCTGTCTAGTTTTATCGATCTCTCTAATTCTTAAGACTGCTACTAGATTAAACATTTAGTGTTTGTCTTTGGTTGTTTAGTAGTTAAGGTTAATTAGATCGCATGTTTCATTACACGAAAAATGATTTTTAGTGGCAAAAAAATTCATCGCTAAAAGTGAATAATTCGCTGTTAAAAATTTTCTGTGACAAAAAAACTTGATTCCCAATTTGTTGCTATAGGCTCGCCACTGAAAGTTTTTGATGACCAACTAAAGTATCGTAACTAAATTGGATTATTAGTGACAAAAAACTTAGTCACTTAAAAATTCATGTACTTGTCACAAAAAAACCTTCATCGCCAAAACAAATTATATTATGATCATATTTTTTCTCTTTGGCGATGACTTAATACTTGTCGCTGAAAATCAAGGTACATTTTTTGCAACTAACATATTTTCGTTGCAAAAAAAAATTATATTATGTTCATATTTTTTCTCTTTGACAATGACATAATATTTGTCGCTGAAAATCAAGGTACATTTTCTGCAACTAACATATTTTCGTCGTCAAATAACAAATGAATACTCTCACCTTTAAATAATAGGCGACAAAATTTATTTGTCACCAAAATAAGAGATTTTTAGCGACCAAATTTTACTCACCGCCAAACAAATCATTTTCAAAGAATTGCATTTTATGATTACTATTTTTCTTGTAACAAATCAAAATAAATTCACTATAGTGCTTCAATCATTGAAGATCATTAGTAAATAAATAATCCATAAAACAAAACAAAAAATATTTTCCAAATCATTCATTCAAAACACATTTAAAAACATTCATACAAGAACTCATGCCAAAACATTCGTATGTAATTTCATAATAAAATCTCATACCAAAACATTCCATGCAAAAAACTAAACTGAAAAAAATTAAATGCTACAATATTTAAATGTCACAAGAACTCGAACAACTTGGATCATAGAGGAAGAGATCTCATAGCCAAAACCAACTCCAAGTAATTCATTGTTAATTTGTATCATACACAACAAAAGTGCATTAGCAAAACTAAAAAGTTATTTGCTAGAATAAATAATAAATTAAGCATATATTTAGAACTGAAAATACTTACCAAGATGAAGTCGTCTCACTTGTCTCTCTATTTCCTCCACCATGTTGCATTGCCAACTTTACCTTTGTCATTTGCCACAACATCATCTCTTGTGTCTTTTCCATCTGCTCGAGTTTTGCCTTAGTCTCATCCAACTCTCTTTGTCTGCTTTCATTTTCTCACTGAAGAGTCGCAACAACTGTCTTCAACCCTTTTAACTCCTTCTCATGTTCAAGAGTTTGGGCAACATTTATTGAAGAAGATGATTTCGGGCCAACCCCATAACTGGACATATTGCCAAGGACAGTGCATACAATCCCCTCTTGTGACAACGGGGATGCACCATCCTCTATTGGTTGATCCTTCAACTCCTTCATCCGTTCCTAAATTTTTTTAGAAGTTGTAACCCAACAACAAAACCTATGTAATTTGAAAATGGAAATACAAAGGCAATTGATACTTACATATCGAGACTCCGCTTCTAGTGAAATCCATTTCATTGACTTCTTGCTAATGTGGGTTTTATAAAAGAAGTCCATGATATGAGGTGGCTCACGTGTCTCGAGGTTCAACTGTTTTCAGAAATTCACGTGAAACTATATACTTTCAACATTTTAAACAAATGAAAGATAAATAATTTTAAGTTAAAAAACTATAACCATATCATGCATCGCAGAAATAAAAGACTTAGAACCCATAGTGTGATTGTAGGGCAACTTAGCACAATTTTCAGAATTTGTCTTTGATCGTTTCTAAAAAAAAAAATTGTATTAGAACAACAAATTACTCATTTATATTGCATTAAAACCATCAATAAATTACTTGGAAGTTTTGATCCTTCTATTATATAAATCCAATCATCTTGACTAACTTCTTGATAAGACTTTCTTTTTGGGTCCACCCTAGACTCCACCAATCTAATGTAATACTTGTACATTCTACAACGGTAATGACTACACGACTTAACATACTTTTTGTCAATGAATTCTGCAACATGATCAAATTTTCCATATCCCGCAACATTAAACTTAGTATGCACGAAAAAATAGTATATCATTTAAAAAAAAATAAATATATATGTTAACTAGCAACGTTAAAAAAAATTAATTACCAAGAGTCTTGCAATGATAGGGTCCTATTTTCAACAGGTAACTCGTGCCATTGGGTCACATCCTTGACTAGGACAAAACCCTTAGCTAGGGTTCCTATCTCTGTGATAAAACGCTGTGCATTTTCGCCAATAGGAGCACCCACACTTGTGGGGATCTCAACACATAATTTTTCATGTGTTACTAATAACTTCTCTGTAGACTTTCCTTGAGTAAGACCTCGCCCTCATCTTGAGGTCGATCCTGTCAAGCACAAAACAAAAGTGAATAATATAAAATAGTTTAGATTCAACTTAAGCAAATAAAATCATACCTTTGTTACTATCTTCAGTACGTGGACTAGGAGTAATCGATATCAGTGAATTAATCGTCCCACCAGATGGCACATCTGAACGTGTAGGTGTAGATCAGCCGAGTTTACGTTTTGGAGGCATATTTGTCCTGTAACATTAAGATATTCAGGTGATTATGCAAATATTTAATCATAAATAAAATTAGTAAAAAATAATAAATAATCATACCAATGCCGACTAAATTTGCCTAAAATATTCTACATATCTGAATCAACATCAAATTCAAAAATGCTATTCATATCTTCTTCAGAATTACCATAATCCAATAGTGTCTCATCATCGTCATCACAAATGAAATCATCATCGATATTATCATCTTGTCTATTTTCAGAAGTCATAACCCTTTGACTTGGAATAAGCATAGGATCAAACTCAGTCCTACGAAATAGGTAGGTATCATGATCTTCAACTAGTATGGGAAAATCCTCAGTGGTTTCATCTTGTTGAAATACATCCATTGGACCAAAAATTTCATCATCATCACCTACTTCTATGTCAGGTAACTCTGGTATATTCCATATGCCTCAATGGTGGACCCTTTGTACTATTTGTCAATGTGGACCATACTTAGTGTCATTAACATAGAAAACTTATTACACCTGACTGGGTAGGACAAATGGATCATCCTTGTACCAACGACTTCTAACATCAATACTTGTGAAATGTGCATCAATATGAACTATTTTCCCTTAGCAAGATTGAACCATTCACATTGGAACAGAGCAACACGATATCCAAAAATATAACTCATTTCCCCACACTTTACATAAATAACCGTAGTAATCAATTGTTTCGTTCTCATGATCCCCTTCAACAACTAATCCACTATTTTGGGTTTTACNTCAATTGTTTCGTTCTCATGATCCCCTTCAACAACTAATCCACTATTTTGGGTTTTACGACGGTTATCGAGATCCCTGGTGGGAAATCGGATTCCATTGCATATGCAACCCGAATACATTCTGTGAAGACTCCTCCCATTACCGGGATATAGGTCTTCCAAGGGCAATCCTCCCNCAGGTAATATATCCCAAAGGAATGAGATGCCACAAACCCCCATACTATTTTGTGAAATTTTTTATGTTTGGGGCATCAATCTCATGGGACAGTTCCCTGTATCTTTCGGTTATGTTTATATTTTGGTTGCTTTTGATTATATCTCAAAATGGGTGGAAGCTAAAGACACCAGGACTGATGATTCTAAAATTGTTACAGATTTTATCATGTCTAACATATTCTCCAGGTTTAGAATTCCCAGAGCTCTAATAAGTGATCGAGGCACTCACTTTTGCAATCGAAATGTGGAGACTTTGCTCAGAAAGTACCATGTGACCCACAAGATGTCAACTGCCTATAATCCACAAAGTAGTGGACAAGCGGAAGTGTCAAATCGAGAGATCAAGTCCATCCTTGAAAAGACAGTCAATCCAAGTAGAAAAGATTGAAGTTTACGCTTAGATGCTACCTTTTGGGCGTATAGGATTGCATATAAGATGCCCATTGGTATGTCACCTTATCGATTGGTGTTTGGGAAAACCACGCCACCTTCTAGTTGAGTTAGAACACAAGGCTTATTAGGCTATCAAGAGTTTCAACATGCAGATGGATGAAAGTGGAGAACACAGGAAGTTGCAACTACAAGAATTAGAGGAAATTCACAATGATGCCTATGAGAGGCAAGTATTTACAAGGAAAAGACGAAGGCTTTTCATGACAAGATGATCTCTAGGAAGGAGTTTAAAGTTGGTCAAAAATTCCTTCTATACCATTCACAACTTCATTTGTTTCCGAGAAAGTTGCGTTCTCGTTGGATTGGACCTTTTGTTGTTACTAATGTTTTTTCTCATGGTACAGTTGAAATTCAAAGTTTAGCAACTTTCAAAGTGTTCAAGGCGAATGGTTATAGACTTAAGCCTTTCTATGAAAGTTTTCAAGTAGAGAATGTGGAAAAATTGGACCTTGAAGATCCAATTTTTACTGATTGAAGAAGGAATCATTGAGTCGAGCCAACAACAATAAACAAAGGCACTTCTTGGGAGGCAACCCAATGGGAGTTTATTTTATATTTTTGTTATTTTTGTCTGTTCTTTGCATTTTGCTTTACATTGGGGGGCAATATAAGTTTTAAGTGTGGGGGAGGGGATTTAAGTTTTGTTTTAATTTTGTGATCTTTTTTTTAGCTTGAAAAATTATAACATGATTGAATAAGTAATCTTCCAACTTAGAATTAATTAGTCTGGTTATTTTCCTTGAGAATGGTAGTGACTAAATATAGTAGACAAAAGCTGGTGAGATTTTGAGCCTTTAGACTGACACATTCATATCAGTCTCACTATTTTCCTTCATTTGAGATATTCTTCCATGGNGCAAAAAAATTCATCGCTAAAAGTGAATAATTCGCTGTTAAAAATTTTCTGTGACAAAAAAACTTGATTCCCAATTTGTTGCTATAGGCTCGCCACTGAAAGTTTTTGATGACCAACTAAAGTATCGTAACTAAATTGGATTATTAGTGACAAAAAACTTAGTCACTTAAAAATTCATCTACTTGTCACAAAAAAACCTTCATCGCCAAAACAAATTATATTATGATCATATTTTTTCTCTTTGGCGATGACTTAATACTTGTCGCTGAAAATCAAGGTACATTTTTTGCAACTAACATATTTTCGTTGCAAAAAAAAATTATATTATGTTCATATTTTTTCTCTTTGACAATGACATAATATTTGTCGCTGAAAATCAAGGTACATTTTCTGCAACTAACATATTTTCGTCGTCAAATAACAAATGAATACTCTCACCTTTAAATAATAGGCGACAAAATTTATTTGTCACCAAAATAAGAGATTTTTAGCGACCAAATTTTACTCACCGCCAAACAAATCATTTTCAAAGAATTGCATTTTATGATTACTATTTTTCTTGTAACAAATCAAAATAAATTCACTATAGTGCTTCAATCATTGAAGATCATTAGTAAATAAATAATCCATAAAACAAAACAAAAATTATTTTCCAAATCATTCATTCAAAACACATTTAAAAACATTCATACAAGAACTCATGCCAAAACATTCGTATGTAATTTCATAATAAAATCTCATACCAAAACATTCCATGCAAAAAACTAAACTGAAAAAAATTAAATGCTACAAAATCTAAATGTCACAAGAACTCTAACAACTTGGATCACAGAGGAAGAGATCTCATAGCCAAAACCAACTCCAAGTAATTCATTGTTAATTTGTATCATACACAACAANTATTTAAATGTCACAAGAACTCGAACAACTTGGATCATAGAGGAAGAGATCTCATAGCCAAAACCAACTCCAAGTAATTCATTGTTAATTTGTATNAATCTAAATGTCACAAGAACTCTAACAACTTGGATCACAGAGGAAGAGATCTCATAGCCAAAACCAACTCCAAGTAATTCATTGTTAATTTGTATCATACACAACAAAAGTGCATTAGCAAAACTAAAAAGTTATTTGCTAGAATAAATAATAAATTAAGCATATATTTAGAACTGAAAATACTTACCAAGATGAAGTCGTCTCACTTGTCTCCCTATTGCCTCCACCATGTTGCATTGCCAACTTTACCTTTGTCATTTGCCACAACATCATCTCTTGTGTCTTTTCCATTTGCTCGAGTTTTGCCTTAGTCTCATCCAACTCTCTTTGTCTGCTTTCATTTTCTCACTGAAGAGTCGCAACAACTGTCTTCAACCCTTTTAACTCCTTCTCATGTTCAAGNTCTATTTCCTCCACCATGTTGCATTGCCAACTTTACCTTTGTCATTTGCCACAACATCATCTCTTGTGTCTTTTCCATCTGCTCGAGTTTTGCCTTAGTCTCATCCAACTCTCTTTGTCTGCTTTCATTTTCTCACTGAAGAGTCGCAACAACTGTCTTCAACCCTTTTAACTCCTTCTCATGTTCAAGAGTTTGGGCAACATTTATTGAAGAAGATGATTTCGGGCCAACCCCATAACTGGACATATTGCCAAGGACAGTGCATACAATCCCCTCTTGTGACAACGGGGATGCACCATCCTCTATTGGTTGATCCTTCAACTCCTTCATCCGTTCCTAAATTTTTTTAGAAGTTGTAACCCAACAACAAAACCTATGTAATTTGAAAATGGAAATACAAAGGCAATTGATACTTACATATCGAGACTCCGCTTCTAGTGAAATCCATTTCATTGACTTCTTGCTAATGTGGGTTTTATAAAAGAAGTCCATGATATGAGGTGGCTCACGTGTCTCGAGGTTCAACTGTTTTCAGAAATTCACGTGAAACTATATACTTTCAACATTTTAAACAAATGAAAGATAAATAATTTTAAGTTAAAAAACTATAACCATATCATGCATCGCAGAAATAAAAGACTTAGAACCCATAGTGTGATTGTAGGGCAACTTAGCACAATTTTCAGAATTTGTCTTTGATCGTTTCTACAAAAAAAAAATTGTATTAGAACAACAAATTACTCATTTATATTGCATTAAAACCATCAATAAATTACTTGGAAGTTTTGATCCTTGTAGACATGTTCTATTATATAAATCCAATCATCTTGACTAACTTCTTGATAAGACTTACTTTTTGGGTCCACCCTAGACTCCACCAATCTAATGTAATACTTGTACATTCTACAACGGTAATGACTACACAACTTAACATACTTTTTCTCAATGAATTCTGCAACATGATCAAATTTTCCATATCCCACAACATTAAACTTAGTATGCACGAAAAAATAGTATATCATTTAAAAAAAAATATATATATATATATATATGTTAGCTAGCAACATTAAAAAAAATTAATTACCAAGAGTCTTGCAATGATAGGGTCCTATTTTCAACAGGTAACTCGTGCCATTGGGTCACATCCTTGACTAGGACAAAACCCTTAGCTAGGGTTCCTATCTCTGTGATAAAACGCTATGCATTTTCGCCAACAAGAGCACCCACACTTGTGGGGATCTCAACACATAATTTTTCATGTGCTACTAATAACTTCTCTGTAGACTTTCCTCGAGTAAGACCTCGCCCTCATCTTGAGGTCGATCCTGTCAAGCACAAAACAAAAGTAAATAATATAAAATAGTTTAGATTCAACTTAAGCAAATAAAATCATACCTTTGTTACTATCTTCAGTACGTGGACTAGGCGTAATCGATATCAGTGAATTAATCGTCCCACCAGATGGCACATCTGAACGTGTAGGTGTAGATCAGCCGAGTTTACGTTTTGGAGGCATATTTGTCTTGTAACATTAAAATATTCAGGTGATTATGCAAATATTTAATCATAAATAAAATTAGTAAAAAATAATAAATAATCATACCATTGCCAACTAAATTTGCCTAAAATATTCTACATATCTGAATCAACATCAAATTCAAAAATGCTATTCATATCTTCTTCAGAATTACCATAATCCAATAGTGTCTCATCATCGTCATCACAAATGAAATCATCATCGATATTATCATCTTGTCTATTTTCAAAAGTCATAACCCTTTGACTTGGAATAAGCATAGGATCAAAGTCAGTCCTACGAAATAGGTAGGTATCATGATCTTCAACTAGTATGGGAAAATCCTCAGTGGTTTCATCTTGTTGAAATGCATCCATTGGACCAAAAATTTCATCATCATCACCTACTTCTATGTCAGGTAACTCTGGTATATTCCATATGCCTCAATGGTGGACCATTTGTACTATTTGTCAATGTGGACCATACTTAGTGTCATTAACATAGAAAACTTATTACACCTGACTGGGTAGGACAAATGGATCATCCTTGTACCAACGACTTCTAACATCAATACTTGTGAAATGTGCATCAATATGAACTATTTTCCCTTAGCAATATTGAACCATTCACATTGGAACAGAGCAACACGATATCCAAAAATATAACTCATTTCCCCACACTTTACATAAATAACCGTAGTAATCAATTGTTTCGTTCTCATGATCCCCTTCAACAACTAATCCACTATTTTGGGTTTTACGACGGTTATCGGGATCCCTGGTGGGAAATCGGATTTCATTGCATATGCAACCCGAATACATTCAAACCGTAAAATCAGGATCATTTGCTAATGACCATAATTCATCAGTAGCTTCAGTTGAACCTTCATATCGCAATTGATTGATCTACANACTATCTTCAGTACGTGGACTAGGCGTAATCGATATCAGTGAATTAATCGTCCCACCAGATGGCACATCTGAACGTGTAGGTGTAGATCAGCCGAGTTTACGTTTTGGAGGCATATTTGTCTTGTAACATTAAAATATTCAGGTGATTATGCAAATATTTAATCATAAATAAAATTAGTAAAAAATAATAAATAATCATACCATTGCCAACTAAATTTGCCTAAAATATTCTACATATCTGAATCAACATCAAATTCAAAAATGCTATTCATATCTTCTTCAGAATTACCATAATCCAATAGTGTCTCATNCTATTATGCAAAATCAACCATTGCGCCATATCATGATCCTTCTAGGACACAGTTGCATTTGTTATTGTTCAATTTCTGATATATCCGAAACTAGACAACTCAAAAAATTATATCACCAAAAAAATATTATTTAAATACAATAAAACTTTTAAATAGCATGAACTTGGAATTTATCACATTCTAAAAATATTATAATTGCTAGGTAACTAATGTTATGTATGGACATGTCTCTTAATGATGATGAGCTGCAACAAATTAGATCTAAAATATTGTTTAAAATAATTTGAAGTATAATTAAGTTAATCATTTATTTAATTGTGATGGCATAATGAGTTTACATGAAAAATCCAAAATCCTTCAAGCATTACCCGTGCTTAAGACTCTAACAACAACTTGGAGATGTATGCATAAATCTATTCATATGTACATGGTATGTGTATCTACAACTTTAGATTTATCTAACTGGACATAAATTGAATAGATAGGAGCCTCACAAAGCAACATTATTAAAAAGTTGAATACTAAAAAGATCCTTGATTTTCAGTTAAATAAAAGCCTATCAAAATTAATAAGAATAAGCAGCAAAAAGAGACATGAACATGTAGTAGAGTGAGATTTTTAACCTTCACTGGTGCTTCAAGTTTTGAGATCTGCGTGAAGTACCTAGAGAAATAGGCAAATTTGGGTTTCAAAAAGAAGATGAATACAATTAAGTGGACAAACAAGACGAAAAGATATGAAATCATTAAAGTGATTAGGTTGAGTTCTTGAAATGTGGACACAATTTTCTTTGTTTGATCCGCAGTGCAGTCTGAAATGTTAAATGGGTTTCGACATTTGATTAAAAAAGAATATGGTCATCCCTTCATATTTGAATAATGGCATTTGAATCCCCTAACCTTTGAAAAATTGCATCCTTCATATATTATCTATTCAATTTTTGTTATCGATGAAGTCGGTAAATGTATCAACTTTTGGAGTCAAAATAATAATTTTTTTCTGAAAATCAAGGAGTATGAAGGAATGTTATGTCAGATTAGTATCAAGTAATTTTCATACTGACATCATTTTTCATGTATTTAAGTAAGATCTTTTTATATATAAGTGAGTTCTCCACTGATTAATGTTACATGTAAACCAAAAATGTAAGACTAAGAATTTCTCTAAACTAAGAATAATTTTACAATACCTCTATGGTACCGTTCTAAAAAATTATTAGAATCATTAATTTTGAATTGCATGATCTAGAATCATTGAATGAAAAAATCATAATAAAATAAGAAAAAATGTACACGTAATATATTTTTATTACTAAAAAATAAAGGTACAATGCTGAAAAGTGCATTTCGGTAACACTCCTCCTAAACCAAACTCATTATCTCTAAATCCCCATAAACCAAAAACTCACCTGACGCATATGCTAATAACCTGTGTGACTAGATCATGTTTGTTTTAAATTTTTAATCACCTAATGCGTATGATACTACATTAAATTAATTCACTCTACAAATTGAACAGTTAATTATGCAAAGATGTGCGGGCAGTCGGTCAAGTTACAAAACAGGTATTATGGTATGATATTATTTGACAGTAAAATAAAAATTTAGATGTTAATCACAATTGGATTTGCCTATTGCAACTAACGTATATATCCAACGGGCCCACCACTGCAAAATATAGCCCCTACAAGGTTCAAGGATGTATTGCAACAATATGAGTTTAATATCAGAGTTCCACTACAAATATCAGACATAGAAAAAATGAAATTCTATATTTTATTGGGCACATGACGATTGTGAATCATGGAACAAGCATCAACATTAACTAAAAGTGTAGATTTTAGATACAGTGATCCATGATTTTAATATATAATATTTTGTACGAAAAATAATTTAACTAGTATAATTAAAATAAACATCAATTCGAAAAATTTTATAAAAAAAATTCACAAATCAAAAGGCAATAAAGAATGTTGGTTACGCGAAATTGAGCGAGAGAAAGAGAGAGAGAGATAGTAGACTTACCTTCTGTGAGTATGGCTGCCGCTGGAAGAAGATGTGTGACTACCGCCGTTGGGAAGAATTTTTTAGGCAACAAAGGAGGGGAAATGCAAAAAGGGGACGGGGAACGACGCAGAATTTTTATTTTTTTATTTTTTTTTGTAATTAGGGCAATAAATTAAAAATTAATAATTTTATAGGCAACAAAAAATTAATTGTCTCTTAGTTTTTGATAGGTCTATCAATCGTATAGGATTTCAAAATAATTAAATACTCGAAATAACCCCCACACACACAATTAATCAAAAGAAAGCAAAATAAGAAATAAAATCAAGAAAAACTAAATTATGAAATTGACAAAACACGTCAATGCTCAACATCAAAACAAAGAAATTGTATTCATCATAGCTAGTCCAAGACTTCCCAATTAAAAAAGAAAGACTTTCACGAAGTCTTTTAAAACCAAATCAAACTAATCATATTATAACTTTAATTAAAACTACACCAAATTAAATAGAATACTCTATGGGTCAAAACTCTTAAATTCATTAAAATTTTAATTACAAACTAATACTAAATAAATAAAGAATAAAACACTTGAAGAATTTGTATCAAACTCCAATAACATTAAAAAAAAAAAAAAAGCTTGGGCCTTAGGGCTCAAATTTTTAAAAGGCCCAATAATTTTAGGTACATTACTAACCCAGAAAAAATTTAAATCCTTTAAATTTTAAACCTATAAAAAATCCCCAAAAATTAAGTACATTCAAAATTTTATTGTAATAATTTGGGTCCATAATCCAATTCATAACATTAGAAACCTAAAAATAAATAAACAAAATAAAATAAAAAGTACTCAAAAGTCAACTCATATTCACCCCTACTCCCTTGCCCTCTGTAAAAATAAGTAAACAAACTTTTAAAAAGTTAAAATTGAACACTATCTCTTTTAAAAAAATAAAGTTAAAATTAAAATATTTTTCTCAGCAATAGTAGTATGTCCTTCTTTTGTCTCTCTCACATAATGAATAAAAAATAAATTAAATTTTTAAAAATTAATATTAAAAATAAAAAGACCCTCATTTAGTATTTTTGGATCCACTCATTTACTAAATAGGTGGTTTAAAAAAGACCCAAACCCACTATTTTTATGTCGTGTTATATTTTGACACCCCTAATTTTGATATAAAAAATTGATTTTATAGAGTTTAATTTTTTTTTCTTTGAACTAAAAATTGCCTTTTGATGTAAAACTACGAAATTTTATAAAATATATTATAACATGAAAAATAATTGTGGCCAATACAATTTATTTTTAAAGGTTTTCTTCTTTAAACAATAAAATATTTTTTAATCTAAAACACCATTCTAATGTTTTTGGAAATATTATATGCAACGGGAAAATAGTTGCCACAAATACAAACAATTCTTTTTGAGTTTATAAAATATTTTTTCCTGCGGAAAAAACAACTATCTCAAATATAAAAATTTCTTGAGTTATGACACTATTTACGGTAGGGAAAATAGTTGCCGCAAATATTAACAAAACATTGATACAAACACGATTTTTGTGATAGCAAATACAACCGCCACACAAAATTGTTTGAAACACGCCTTTTGTGACGGTGAACACAATCGCCGTAAACCATTTGTCACAAAATATCCTTATTCTTGTAGCGACAATTATAAATAATTGTTGCCAAAATTCTGTTTAATACTTTTTGGTGATGAAACATAATATTTGTCGTAAAATGGTTTTTTTTTTGTAATAATTTTTCTTACACATCGCAAAAAGTCATAGCGGTAAAACGTTTTTCTTGTAGTGATATTCTACGACCAAATATAAATTGTTGCCAAATAAAAAAAATTAAAATTTTTTTCATGTTTCAAATATGTATTGTCGCTAAGTATTATTTTTTTTGATTTCTTATTTTTTGTTATTTGAGTAAAATTTTGCGACCGAAAAATTATTTTGGCGACAATTTTTTTTGTCGCCCATAAAATTAGAATTTAGCGCTAACATTGGTGCCAAATGTTTTTTGGAGGGAAATCTTTTGCGAAAACTATTGACGACGACTACAAAAAATGGTCACCAAAAATATCATAAAAATTTTTTCCATGAGAAACGTTTGAAATTGTTATTGAAAATCACTTTTTTACAACAAATTTTATTGTTCGTCGCCAAAACTTGTCGCTAAAAAATAAATTTGTTGTAGTGATTTTCTAATTAACTGCGACTAAGGAGAGATAGAAAGATAGTTCCAATGGTGAATATTCAAATAGTGAATTGATATATACTTGCATTGATGATCAGTTGTAAAATTCGTTCTTTTGATTGATTTCTGTACTTTAATTTGAATTCTTCCTTAGTTGTTTTTTTTTCTTAAAATTATTTTCGTTAAACTCAAACCCCCTCCATCCTTGTTCACGTAGCATAAAACTAGAGTAGATGCTATTCGTACGAATGATCCTTACTCGCACTATTACATGTATTTTTAAGAATATAAATTTTATTTTTGGTTGCCTGTGACAGCACACCAGTACCTGAGCCCAATGTTTGATAGGTACAGGTACCTATTTGTCGTGGTTTTGGAACTTGAGCCCGTTGTTTGCTAGGTACAGGTACCTATTTGTCGTGGTTCTGGAACCTGAGCCCATTGTCCATCAAAGTACCAATACTTGTAGTCTTGGTATCGGTACCTAAGTTCACTAGAATCTAGGTACTTGTACCCATAAGTCTAGGTACCGATACCTGGGCAATCCAATAGCGTGGTACCAGTACTTNCCACTAGAATCTAGGTACTAGTACCCATAAGTCTAGGTACCGGTACCTGGGCAATCCAATAGCGTGGTACCAGTACTTAACCATCTATAGTTGTGTATTGGGTTTTGGGTACCCTGAGTGAGATTGAGTGTTTTGTTTGCTTAATTGCTAAAATTAACAACATCAATCTACATAGTTTCATAGGGTCGTGGTGGTTGAAAAAGAGTTCTCACCGTTAATGGATATTTAAGTGAGAAGACGTAATTAAATTTGTAATAGGTTTTTAATTGGTATTTAATTGATCTAAAATCGACAAACCAATTCACCCCCTCTAGGTAGTGTTGTGTACTGCACATGTATAATCATGAGGGAAGATCCACAATGTTTCTCCCCCTCCCAGAACATCAAGAAGACTAGGGTATGTTGCGAATATTGGAATCTCAACGTAATAACCCTAGAGGGTGAGCACGTCATGCTCATGGCTGATCAGCTAGTGGATGCAGCGGTCTTGAACTTTATCATGTCATTCATGGATGGAAACATATGGTATCATTAGATCTCCATCATCGAGGAAGAAAGGCGTAAGACCACCTTCCGTGTCCCAAATCGATAAGGACAATTGAATGGAGNTTCATGGATGGAAACATATGGTATCATTAGATCTCCATCATCGAGGAAGAAAGGCGTAAGACCACCTTCCGTGTCCCAAATCGATAAGGACAATTGAATGGAGGGTCATGTCGTTCGGGTTGAAGAATGCTAGAGCAACAAACCAAAGAGCCATGAACACCACTTTTCATGAAATTCTCAGCAAGATTGTGGAGGTGTACATTGATGATATTATAGTCAAGACACAAGAGATGGAAAAACACTTGAGCGACTTGAGAGCTATCTTTGAACGGATACGTATACACCAATTGAATATGAATCCTTTAAAGTGTACATTTGGGGTAATTTTAGAGAATTTTCTAGGGTATCTGGTGCATAATAAAGGGATTGAGGCAAGCAAGAACAAGGTGAAGGCAATCATAGAAGCCACACCTCCAAAGACCAAGAAAGAGCTTCAGAGCTTAGTTAGTCAGGTCAACTTTGTTAGACACTTCATTGCCAATTTTAGAGGGTAGGTACACATGTTTTTTCCGCTCCTAAATTTGAAAGACATAGTGGACTTCAAGTGGGAGGCAAAGCAGGGGGAGGCCTTTCAACAAATTAAAGAGTACTTGGCAAGGTCGCCAATTCTTATGCAAACCCATAAAGGGTAGGCCATTACTATTGTAAATTTTAGCTGCACATAAATCTATTGGTTGTTTGCTAGCCCAAAATAATAATACAGACAAATAACAAGTCGTTTATTATTTAAGTAAAATTTTGACTTCAGTTAATCAACGTTATAACACCATCGAGAAAATTTGTCTAGCATTTTATTTTGCATCACAAAAAATAAGAATATATATGATTGCAGTTGTAGTGTATGTCGTTGCGCAAACAGACTAAATTCAGTATATGCTAACAAGGCCAATAATGAGAGGTATATTGGCTAATGGATTTTGGCCTTAATGAAATTCTTGTTGCAATATTTTCCACAATGTGTGGTCAAAGGCCAAGCATTGGCCAACTTTCCGGAATACCACCCTTGTGGGGATGTAAAACAAGATACAAGAGATTCGCTTAGCCTACTAGGAGTACCTGTGCTATCCCTTCCACCATGGAGGTTGAAATTTGATGGATCACAGACATGAGATTCTGTAAGGGCCAAGGTCATTATAGAATCTCCCCAAGGCTATGAAACCCAACTATCATGCAAGATGAAATTTGAATGCATTAACAACTACATCGAGTATGAAGCATTAATTATCAGGGTCTACATTTTGTTAGGAATGGGTGCATCAACTATAAAAATCATTGGTGATTCCCAATTAGTCATCAACCAGATAGTGGGAAGCTTTTAGTGCAAAGGCTGTGAGTTGTGCCCATTCCATTCCATTGCGATGTCTCTATTGTCAAATTTTGACAATGTGACCTTGTGGCTGGTCCGAAGGGAATTAAACAGTTACATTAACAATTTGTCCTCGTTAAGATCAAAACTGAGAGTCCCTCGAGGCATGGATGAATAGTTAATTATAGTGCAAAGGAGAGCGCTGCCATCTATTAAGGCTAGAGGAATGGATTTCAAAGAACTGTCCGTGGAAGTGGAAGATGAGGATTATAGATTCCATATGATACAGTTCCTCAAATATCCAAATGGAAATGTAGATTAGGCTGAGGCAAAGAACTGCTAATTATGTACTTATGGACGTGGAATTGTACAAAAAAAGAATGCACGATGACTTGTAGATGAGATGCATCAGGAAATAGGAGGTCATGCTGATAATGGCCAAAAGCCAAGAAGGGATATGCAGAGCCCATCAAGCTGGCATAAAAATGCATTGGCTTATGAGGAGATATAGCTATTATTAGCCAAGTATCCAAAAAAATTGCATTGAATATGCAAAGGGTTGTCAGGCATGCTAACGCCATGAACCTATTCGGGGGGCACCAACGATGCAAATGCAACTCATAGTAAAGCCTTGGCCATTTCGAGCATGGGCCATGTACTTAATTGGGAAGATTTTCCCCTTATCCACAAGACAACTTTCTTTTACCATCTTGGCCACAGATTATTACACTAAGTGGGTAGAGGCCATTCCAATGAGGATGATCAATCAAACCGACATTATGTGAATAATAAAAGAAAATATAGTACATAGATTTGGATGGCCCCATCATATAATGGCCAATCAAGGTACAATCTTCATAGGAAGCGAAGTTGAGAGGTTTGCTGAATAATATGGTGTTAACATTGTTTATTTGACCCAATATTATGCACAAAGAAATGGTTAGGCCAAGTCCATCAACATAGTGATGAGGGAGATCATCTCCATGATGATGGAAGATAATCCATGATGCTAGTATGATAAGTTATTAGAGGCGTTGTGGGCATACAGAACGTCCAAATGGTTCAGGACTAGGATCACACCATTCAAGTTAACCTATGGACATGACGCATTCTTACCTATGGAGATGACTATGAAGTCCTTGAGCGTGGATTTTTAACATAATCTAAGTCTAACTGAATACAATGAGGCCATGATGATGGAATTAGAATACATAGACGAGGTTCGATCGGGTGTGCTAGATTGCTTTAAAGTGAAAAAGCTAAGAGTTGCCTAGATATACAGTAGAAGAGTCAAAGACAGGGCTTTTGGGGTTAGTGACTTGGTGTGTAAGGCATGATTTCCTGTGGGGCTAAATGGGCAAAAGTTTGGCAAATAGTGTGCCAATTGGGAAGGACCATTTGAAGTCTAGATGGTGAACGCCATAATCGGTCCATCAATGGACAATTCATGAAGGCCTACAGACCTACGGTCTTGGAGGTTACAGAACACGAACAAGGTGGTTAGTCACAAACGGAATGGTTGGCAACCTACACAGGCCGACGACCATTGCGATATATGTCCTGATAGTAAACAATTGTATATATGTAGTGAAAAACACGAGATGGACAAAATCTAAACAAAATTTGTAAATTTTATTCATGAACTCTTTGTAAAATTTTAGTGGATACTATTTGTAAACATAAAGGAAAACAAAATCTAAAGCCGATGTAGCATGTTCTGCTGGATGCTATTGAGCACATAATTTTGCATATCTTTATAACTTTTCCCTTCCACTTTTGCATTTGCTTGTGGATTTATGACTAAGTTTATGAACTCTTTATAACTTATCCCCCCAGATTATGTTGAATTTATGACTAAGTGTATAAATGATGTGTTTGCGGGTACAAAGGGTGAAAAGGATATGATTTGGACTCAAGTAAATGACATGAAAAGGCTTTGGAAAGGAGAGGAATTGAACTAGGAGGCACAACAACAAAGTAGGAAAAAAGGCCTATTGTATTGGTACAACTTGTACCAGTTCATCAGATTGTGGAAAAGGCTTGTACAGGTTCATCGAGGGACAGAGTGCACTTGTACTGGTTCACTAACATCATTGTACTGGTATAACCTCAAGCAGAAAGATTTTAATCTGTTCTTCCTCAACTTTGTATCGATTCTTCGAACCGCAAATATGACACATAAGTCTAAAGTTTCCATCCGATGGTGTGGGGGAAGCTTTTGTTCACTCCTACACCCAGGGGGAGGCTTCCATTACCTAGGAAACCATGCTATAATTGGTTGTGGGTCTTCCAAGGCTTCACGTGGCAATCTTCGATTAGACGCCATTATCGGCGGCAATAAGCTTCTCCGGCATCCACCACCACCCATATCAGACTTGGGCTAATAAAGAGAGAGGAAGGAGAAATGATTACCATATATATGCATTGCTTACACCACACTTGAAGAACATGAGTCTTGGTTTTAGATGTTTTAAGGAGTTTTAGAACTTGGCCGGTTTGTGGAGAAAAAAAATAGAGCATTCCATTTTCCATTTCAAAGCTTTAGTAGTTGTATTTTGTTCTTGTATTTGAACTTGCTACTTTGAATTGAATCTTAGTGGAGTTGATCCTTTCAATATCATTGTCTATTTTCCTTTGATTTTCATGTATTTGATTGTCGATTTTAGTTTGATGGGTTTTGTGTCCGACTAAGCTTCAGCATAATCCAAGGAAGGATTCTCACTTGTGATTAAGAAATATTGATTCTCACGAATATATTCTAACCATGAGAAGGCTTTGTATTTAGGTACACAAAGTCTTATAAAACCTAGCTTGGTACTTGCATGAACCATGAGCATAACCTAAGTTATACAATAGGAATACAAAGTTAGAAAACATTAAAGGAAAGTACTATCCATCAATTAAGGGAGGTTTATAACAATAAAGCATAAACTAAAAATGTAACATATTATAACTTAAGCAATGTTACACAAGTTCTCCCCCACTCGTTAAAGAGCTAGTGAAAAAATACCCACTCTT
The DNA here is from genome assembly GCA_963454935.2 of Ilex paraguariensis. Taxonomy (NCBI): domain Eukaryota; kingdom Viridiplantae; phylum Streptophyta; class Magnoliopsida; order Aquifoliales; family Aquifoliaceae; genus Ilex; species Ilex paraguariensis. Next base: position 296,788 of record CAUOFW020001602.1, read on the forward strand.
CATAGACATAGACAACTTAGAAAAATGGGTGATCTTCATTCCTCTAAGCAAGATTGGAAATTACAATATAAAACAATAAAACATAAAAAAAGCTCATAAATCTTCCCCAAGCTTAGATTGAAACACCACCATCCTTTCTTTGCCAAGGCAATACTAGGAAAAGTGAGAGAGGTTCAACCCTCTAAGTAGGAGGAGCTCTTCGAAAAATGTAGAAGAAAGAATTGGCTAGGAAAACATTTAACTGAAACCTGAAGAATGATTTGAAAAATAGAGGGAGGGGGTATTTATAGAAGATCATTGAGCATAAATTTCCACCATTGGCCAATAGGATGCAAGTGTTGGCAAAACAGACCAATGGGAAGCAAGCATCCAAGTCGTTTTAACCACCATTTGGATGCCAACTTCCGCCATCAAGGCAGTGCTTTTCCACTGAAATCAGCTATTTTGTCATTGGGTTTTGTGCTAACGTAGGGCCTTAGCATTCAGATGGTGTAGGGTCATCCAGACGCTAGCAGTCTCCCTTCATTTCTTTTTTTTTTTGCTCCTTAGTCTCTTCCCTTTCCAATTTTTCTTTTTAGACCCTGTAATTTTACAACATCATTTTTCCACCCATTAGTAATAATATTAATCAACTTTTAACCCTTTAACTATTTAATTAATGCAATTAATCCTTAAAAATTTATAAACAATGCAATATTTTATGGTTAATCAGATGTAATCAATGACTAAACATACTTTTGACCATGGACGAGGAAAACAATGAAAATGGGCAAAATCAGAGAAATGTTCAAAATCTGGGACATGATGGAAATAATCTTCAAGTTATTCCTCCTGTGAGAACAATGAGAGAATATTTCCAAGTAACTAGAAACATTGCACCGTCTTGCATTCTTTTACCAGTGCAAGTGACTCAATCTGAAATGTGTACACCCAAGTGCAAGTGGTCAAGTTGTAGTTATAATCCGATTAAGTCCGGAGTCGAATCCACAAGGAACTAATGTTGGTGTTTTGAAATTATAAGAGATAAAGACCAAAGTGACTGGAACCTTTTAGATTTAAAGATATGATGATTATAGAATTTTCTGAACAAAATATAAGATTCTGAAAAAGACACCCTTTAGCTCGAGGATCTGGACGTGTAGTTATTCATTTGGTTGTTATATATGTGCTTTGTAAACACTCAATTAACCCCTAAATCAATAGTAAGTTAATCGGAGGATAAATATGGACTATATGAATTAAGAGCATGGCTCCTATGTATTTGCAGGGATTTGCAAAAAAATGTTAGTGTCGGGACTTAACACGCCTACAAACAAGCAAGCAAACCTACAAATCATCTAGCAACTATAAATTACTTCATTCTTAGTTAAAGCATAATGACAATGAAGATTGAGAATTTATCATGAAGACCTAGCTTGAGTACTTGCAAAGAACCAATGAATTTTCCTATGTCAAAAGCTAACTTGTCTATAAGAGATTCATAGTTGTACAAAGTATGTTAGCTTTGCTAGATGAATTCAATCATTCAATAAGCAATAGAAAGATAAATCATTAAGCATAAATGAAATGTACAAATATAACTTTGGAACAACAATATACATGTCCATCACCTTTCACTAAAGAGTGAATGAGAAACTACTCACTTTTCACGGCTTTTGAGATGGCTAAAAAAGTGAGTGATTCTCATCCCTCAAAGTAGAGGAACTTTTAATTACAAGTTAACATTTACCAAAACAATAAGCCTATCTCTGACAAAGAATGAGTGAAACACTACCCACCCTTCAAACCTACAAAAGAGCTAGAAGGTGAGAAAGGTTCAATCCTCTAAGTGAAGAAAAAAACTTTACAAAGGAAGCTAATGAAACTAATGATGAAAATAGAAGAAAACTAGTTACTTTTGGAGGGTTCTACACTTTCAAAGATGATCTTTAACAAGTTCCAAGGGATGGTATTTATAGACAAATGAGGGAGGTAAAGGACAGACCTAGGTGCTTAAAGTCCAAGCCTATGCCACAAAATTTGGGTTAAAAACTAATCTACTTTAATTCTGTCTAGAATTTACGTTTGAACGTTACTTGGCGTTCAAATGTAAAAAAATTTCTTCTTTAAAGTCCGTTCGAACGTTGATGGAGTTCGAACATGGTTGACAATGCAGCTTTGTCAAGTAACAAGCCTCGTGTCATCTCTCTAGTAGCCTCTTGGAGATCTTAAATGAGTTCAATATGGCGTTCAAACGTGGTAGTGGAGTTTGAACATGGCATTGGCGTTCGAATGTGGAAGATTTTTTTCATCTTTCTTGAATTCTCTTTAAAAACACATATGTACTGCTTCAAAGAGTGATGATGTTACCTTTAAACTCCTGCACTTTATTTATCCTGAAATGTTATCAATTAAACACCATCAAAGCATAATTAATCTTATAAAAAGGCATAATAAGATGTAAAATTTAACTATGTATCACACCCCCCCCCCCCAACTTGCATATTGCTAGTCCCTAGTAATACAAAACATCCAAATGAAATTATATTTACAATGTCATATGTAACAAGTCGTTAAACCCCTAGGTTTTCCCTAGTGAACGAGTGCTTTCTTGTGAGGATTTTCAGTGAAGCTACCAACAAACTTTAGTTGAATAGATGTGTATATGTGAGATTTCTTATCAAAGTGAGTTAGCACCATGATCATTGAGACATCCAACCCTCAATTTCGAATTGTTTCCCTACACTTCTCTTTCATAGGTACGTATTCTATGCAAAAATAAACATTTGTTACATTGGTATTTGAAATTTTCTATGTGAAGAATAATCATTCTAGTGACAAGAATCATCATACAACAAGCATTCTTCATTATAACCCTCCATGGGTAGCTTTGATTTCACAAACCTTTCTTAGAATGCCCTCAGCAAAAATTCCCTCCGACTTTAGTGACTTTCTCTCAAAGAGGCATGTGATTAGAAGAAGGTTAATCGCAAGTTCACATGCACAAAAATTACGGGAGTGGAATCCAGGAGAAACAAACCAACATGTTTGGCATAATCTCATGGAGGAATATTGATACAAATAAATCAATGCTTATTAACATACCCCTAATTTTAGTTGACTTCCTACACATGCATTAGGCTTGAGATCAATTAGGGCTTTTTTCAGGTTATAATGTGGCCAAGGGCAAATGGTGATGAAATAATAGATGGGAAGAGTTCAAAATAGGTTATCCAATTTATAATTCTGCACATTTTCTCCTTCTCTTCTTCATTTTGTCTTTGAAAAGCTCCTTCCTTTTATTTTATCTCCCTTTTCTTTCAAATCTCAACTCTTTTGCTAGATTGATTTCTTTTTCATTTCTTTATTTCTTTCTTTCTCATTTCCTTCTACCCTTTTGGTTTTCCCTTTTTCTCCCTTACTTTCTTTTTTCATTTCCATAAAGTCTGCTTGTAAGAGAATGTGCAAGAAAATTAGATAACCAATGTAAGAGTATATAATTTTTTTTGGCTTGGTCAAAAACATGGTTGTACCAAAAAGATTTATCATTTTTAGGCTCAATCATGGCTGACGAGAGATTTTTTTGGAAAAGAAATGGATAAGGCTAAAAAAAAATCAAAAAAAAAAAGGAAAAAGGCCAAAGATCCTTTCTTAGGCATGTGCAGATATATTTTTCGTGTGAACAAGTTCTTTGTGAGGTACATCAACATACTGCTCTATTTGCATCAATCAAAACAAACTTAAATGAGATTATTCAAAGATATAAAGTGAAAAATCTTACTTGAGTAAGTGTTGATTTTCTCTCAAAAGCATCGCAAGGCTCAAAAGCTTACTACGGGATTCTTCTTTATCTCCACTGATTATGTTAGGTTTTCAAAGAATGTATCCCAATTTCATTTTCAAGCCTGGCTATTCTGCACTTTCTTAACAAATAGCAAATACCAATGTACATTTGATACTTAAGCATAGAGAAAATACCATTTTTCAAAAAAATGAGGTCTCCAATTCAGACAGTTAGATTAATTGTCAAAATAATCTTGTGCTTAATCAATTTAGCAAGTAATCTTAATATCACATATGTTCAATCAATTAATAGAAAATAAAAATGGAATAACTAAACTTTAACACATGCATTAAGAAGATCATTGTTTTAAAGCTAACATAGCCCATTCAAAATGTCCCATGGTTCAAAAAAAACACTTAAATTATCTAAACAAAACACATCGTAAACCAAAGAAACAAAAATAGACACAGTCACATAACACTCAAGTGCCTGATGGTCCAACAGCTCCACCATCCATACGATAGAGAATCTCATCTAGCTTTGCGTCGACCCTAAGCATGATCTCTCGTAAAGTCCTTCTGTCACCCGTCTCAGCATGGGCCTATTCTACCTCCCTTTCTTCCTCGACATCCAAGGCATCTTGCACCTCGTCAGTGCCATGTCTAGGCGGCATGTCTTGCCTCGCTGATTGCCCTCCACTATGACCTTGGCTCCTCCGAAATGAAACATTGTTCAAGAACCCTATTGGCTTAAACACTTCCCATTCTGGCCTAATCTTCACTACCTAGTTAATGCAAATCTTAGTTACTAATGTTCCAAAGGGGAATGAGTTCTCTTAGCATCACAACCTTTGATCATCTCAGACAAGATTAAAGAAGGAAGGTCAAGGTTATGGTTTTTTCCTATCGCGTATAAAATTTGAGCCATGTCAGGAAGGATTTCATTCTTTCGCCCAAGTGGAGCAAAATTGGAAACAACAATCAAGCTAAGCATTTTGTATTTGTCGATTAATTCTCCTTGCTTTAAAAAATGTTCCCCCCTCACTTGAAGTTCGCAATCTCTATCAATTCCACTCCTACTACATCCAAACTCACTTCCTTCCTCGGTGGGTAGCTAGGCCTCGGTACCCGTGATACTGGCATTAACTCTAGAATAGTCTTCTCATCCACATCAATGTGAATCCCCCTCACATATGTTTTTATCACCCCATTCACCACCTGGGCATTGGAGTAAAACTCCCTAACCATATCCTTCACTGTTTCTCCTCTATTTCTCAATTAATTCTCCCAACCTATTGCTTCCATAATCGCCAAAATTCCCAAATCAGCAAAATCATGCGATTCAATGGTTCTTTTACAAACAATAGGTTGATTTTGAAATAAATTTTCATACCTATTGGCCTTGAGGACGCTGGGAAATTGAGTACTATAATATCGACGAACAAGCGGTGGCTCTCCATCCCTTTCCTCAATGGTTTCCTTCACAAAATTTGGCTCTTGGCTGACCACATTCACTTTTCGCCGAGCGGGCATTTTCATTCTTGTAGGCATCTCTGGTTTAGGGGTTTTAGAGGAAGAATGGGATGAAATTTTTGGTTACAAGTGGAAGATTAGATAGGAAAATGGTTTGAGTGAATGATTTTTTAACAAAAATTGAAGGAATAAAAGCTTTGAAGCTTGGGTAGTTGAAAGGGTAGCCTAATGTTTCAGTTTTGAAAGGGGTCGGGACGCTTTCTAAAGTGGAGAAAATGATCCAGCCTTTTATAACCAGACAACTAACATTCGAACGTGAATGGCATTCGAACTACGGTATAAGGATTTTTAAAAGTTTGTTTGAATGTGGTCTGGCGTTCGAACTAAGGTTGCTCCCAGTGCAGAGATGCAAACGTACTGTAAGCTCCTTAAGTTTGAACGTGGATCTTGAGTTCGAACGTGAAAGTGGAGTTCGAACATGAAAGTGGCGTTCGAACTAAGGTTGCTCCCAGTACTTTGGTTCTCTACAGTGCATTGGGTATTGTAGGCATCCTACGTTTGAACGTGGATCTAGCATTCGAATGCCAACCTAAAATCACAAAATTTTTATATCTATATTATATATATAAATTTACATTCAAAAGTAAAAAAAAATGAATACTGGAAAAATAAATGCATAAATAAAACTTGGAGAAATATGGCATCTCAGGATAAGTCCCTACCCATGCCACAATTTCGTTGGCATTTTATGACATTTCTTACTCAACCCATATCTTTATTTCGGTAAAAGGAATTTGTACATTTAACAAAAGAATATTTAATTTTTTTTGCAGAAGTGGTTCGGACCATTGACCTTTCATTCCCACAAACAAGCTTATCCCAACTTTGTTAAACAAAATTCTCATCCGAGTCTTGCCTTCTCTCCATTTTGTTTGAAAAATTAGTGACTCTTCCAATTTCTTATCACACATAATGTGTAAGCATAGGGCTGGCATAGTGTGGCATCTCAGGAAAATCCTTACTCTGTCCATACACTATTCAGTCTAAACGATCGAGTGCGCGACCAAAAATTAGTTTAGAACATTAATTATATGCTTTCATATGAAAAATTCTGCCACATTNTATAGTGTGGCATCTCAGGAAAATCTTTACTCTGTCCATACACTATTCAGTCTAAACGATCGAGTGCGCAATCAAAAATTAGTTTAGAACATTAATTATATGCTTTCATATGAAAAATTCTGCCACATTGATTACATGCACGAAGTCGTTTGGCGCGACAACGTTTAGCGTAAGTGCTTCTTCCACATAATGGTTTCAGTTGCTCTTCTTGGATTTTAATTTTTCTTACCAGTCTTGCTTTTTTCATTATTGCATAATGTATATCAGATGAAAATGTGCGTAGAACACCTAAATTGAACCAAAAGATCTTATCATCCATGTTTTCTAGGCTTAAGACACCCTATTTTTTTTGACGAAAAATGGCCACCACATGCTTTAGAATGACAAAAATAATTTACCTNCGGATTTTAATTTTTCTTACCAGTCTTGCTTTTTTCATTATTGCATAATGTATATCAGATGAAAATGTGCATAGAACACCTAAATTGAACCAAAAGATCTTATCATCCATGTTTTTTAGGCTTAAGACACCCTATTTTTTTTTGACGAAAAATGGCCACCACATGCTTTAGAATGACAAAAATAATTTACCTGTCTAATCTCTTGATTGGGTACGCAACTTCTTATGATTTAATCCTTACAGTATTTAAACATATATGGATCCTCCCAAAAGAAATTACAAACTTCTCTTACAAATTTCCTTTTATCCATCATGTTAAAGGGGAGAACGTGTCAATGGCTAGGAAGTTAGTAATATCAGCATACCATGGTGTTTCCAAGACTATGAATAGTTGTTTATCAGGAAAATTTTTAATGATTGCTACATTGTCCTCATGGAATTCATATGTCAGTCTTGATAGATGATATACCACTAAATTTTTGACCCCTTTTTGTCTTTGATGACTAGGTAAAATTCTTGCAATAAGAGTATTCATCTCAATAGTCGTGGCTTGACATCTTTTTTTGTGAGAAAATACTTCAACATTGCATGGTCAATAAACACAACGACAGATGAATCAACTACAGAAGAACGAAATTTTTCTAAAGCAAAAACCAATGCAAGCAATTCTTTTTCAATTATGGAATAATTTATTTGAGCATCATTCAAAGTCTTGCTTGTATAATAGATCACATAAGACTTTTTACCCTTCCTTTGACCCAACACAGCTCCCATAGCGTAGTCACTTGCATCACACATCAATTCAAAGGGCAACGTCCAGTCAGGGGATTATATTATTGGAACGGAGATCAACATGTCTTTATGTTTATCAAAAGCTTGCTGATATGCCTAATTTCAGACGAAAGTTATTTGATGAATCTCCTATAGAACCCTGCATGTCCTAGAAATGATTGGACATCTTTAATAGTTTTAGAAGTAGACAAATTTTCTATCAGATCTATTTTGCTTTGTCAACTTTTATGTCTTCTGATGACACAATGTGACTCAAAACAATGCCTTGTGTTATTATAAAATGACATTTCTCTCAATTAAGGACCAGATTGGTCTCTTTACATATTATTAAAAAAATTTCCAAGTGAGTTAAGCATAGTTCAAATGAATCTCCGTACATAGAAAAATCATCCATCAATACTTCCAAAAATCTCTCAACCATGTCACTAAACAAACTCAACATTCATCTTTGAAATGTTGCAAGTGCATTACAAAGTCCAAATGACATCCTTTTAAATGCAAAAGTACCGAATGAGAATATGAATGTTGTTTTCTCTTAGTCATCAAGTGCTATCTCGATTTGATTGTACCTAGAATACCCATCTAGGAAAAAATAAAATGCATGACCTGCAATTCTTTCTAAGACTTGATTAAGAAAGGGAAGAGGAAAGTGTTCATTCCTAGTTACCAAATTAAGTTTTCAATAATCTATGTAAATTTTTCATCCTGTGACAACTTGGGTTGGTACCAACTCATTGGCATTATTTTTAACCATTGTGACTCCAAACTTCTTGGGCATAACTTGGGTTGGGCTAACACATTTACTATCAAAGATGGAAAAAATAATTCATGCATCTAATAGTTTAAGCACCTCAATCCGTACAACCTCCTTCATGTGAGGGTTCAATAGTCGCTGTATTTTACGAGAGGGTTTTGCATCATCCTCAAGGTATATAGCATGATTGTAAATTAATGGGCTTAAACCTTTTAAATCAGTAATGGTCTACCCAATGGTGCTCCTATGACGTCTAAGAACTTCTATTAATTTAGACTCTTGTAAATTTGTAAGCTTGGATGAAATGACCACTAGGTAAGGCTCATTCTCCTCTAAAAATGCATATTTTAAGCCAAATGGGATGGGTTTTAATTCAAGCTTTGGTGGCTTGATGCTGGATGAGAGTTACTTTGTACACTGGAAATGTTCATATTGTGATCATGACATGTTGAAAATGGTATGACACATACCTATGGTAGTTGAAATGTGGAAAATGGATATTGAGAAGGGTTAAAATCAATTCTAGCATGATTTGGATATTTAGAAATTACTTGTTTGTAATTTCTTGTGAAATGTATTGATTAAGCATGCTAAGTGTTTACATTTATGCCTTGAAAGTGTTTAATGAAATGCCTATGTGGATTAATTGTGTTATTTGTATTGATTATGTTATGACATGCTTGAGAGTTGATGTTAGTATATGTATTATGATATATTGACATTGAGGTTGTTGATGGTGGTCACATGCTTATGATGTAATTGACCATGGAAAAAGGTTGATGGACATTTAAGTTATTCATATTGTGCTCATGATATATTGAATTTAATATTGGAAGTGCAATTGTACGTCACATTTGCATATACATGGAAAACATCACATTCATGGCATGTGACATGAGTGTGGGTGTGTGTGCATGTTTTTGGATCAAACACCATTCTTGGTGGTTGAGGCGTGGATTCGGGAAGGTTGGACCTAGGTCCGACGGAGTTGCATAGCTTGTGTCGGGTATAACAAGAAGGGCTAGATTCTCCCTCGGGTGCTAGACCCGGTTACTAGTTTATATACTTCTATCGGTGCAAGTCCAAAAAGTGTATTGGTGTCACGGAACCGATGGTGAGATACCAAAATCTGTGAACCCAAGAAAGACATGGTTTATTTTATAAAATGGTTATTGGATGTGTAATATCAATGGCAAGGGCTTGGAATGCCCGAATTCATATGCATGGTATTGCATGTGTTATGGGAGCCAATGAAGGTTTGGGTTGAGTTACATATGTGAGTCTCATCTCATGACATGGCATGACATAGAAAATTCTATTATGAATTGCATATTCTTGAATGAATTATTTGTTGCTTGTTGAATTGCATGTGAACATTTTATATGCATCTAGGTTGGGGAGTAACCTCTTTAGAAGATACCCTATTGAGCGTGGCTCACCCTTTATGGGNCATATTGTGCTCATGATATATTGAATTTAATATTGGAAGTGCAATTGTACGTCACATTTGCATATACACGGAAAACATCACATTCATGGCATGTGACATGAATGTGGGTGTGTGTGCATGTTTTTGGATCAAACACCATTCTTGGTGGTTGAGGCGTGGATTCGGGAAGGTTGGACCTAGGTCCGACGGAGTTGCATAGCTTGTGTCGGGTATAACAAGAAGGGCTAGATTCTCCCTCGGGTGCTAGACCCGGTTACTAGTTTATATACTTCTATCGGTGCAAGTCCAAAAAGTGTATTGGTGTCACGGAACCGATGGTGAGATACCAAAATCTGTGAACCCAAGAAAGACATGGTTTATTTTATAAAATGGTTATTGGATGTGTAATATCAATGGCAAGGGCTTGGAATGCCCGAATTCATATGCATGGTATTGCATGTGTTATGGGAGCCAATGAAGGTTTGGGTTGAGTTACATATGTGAGTCTCATCTCATGACATGGCATGGCATAGAAAATTCTATTATGAATTGCATATTCTTGAATGGATTATTTGTTGCTTGTTGAATTGCATGTAAACATTTTATATGCATCTAAGTTGGGGAGTAACCTCTTTAGAAGATACCCTATTGAGCGTGGCTCACCCTTTATGGGGACAATATTTCAAATGCATGACATGCACCAGTGGATGGCTCTCACTCGAGTCTTTATTGATGAAGAAAAGTCGAGATGTGGCTTTAAATTTCCTTTTTGTAAAACACATGTAAATATTTTTGAACATGTAATATTGTGCAAGGAATTGCAAAACAAACTCATATGAACAATATTTTGTGTAAAATTGTATGTTATATGATTATGGATAAATGGACCCGGTGTGGTCAATGTTGTATGATTGCATAGGTTGCATTTTGGATAGAGCTCCTCATATAAAGGAGACTCTGTCTGAATTTTATTAAGTTATGAATCCCGAAAAATGGGACATAACGGCATGGTATCGAGTTACACGGTATTCATGGTATTCCGCGGGTTGATGGCTAATTAACAGGCTAATTACGGACACTTGGATTTTGGGGCGTCATGATGTAAACAATATACATTTAACGACAAAAGTAAGTAACATATAATTACCTCATCAGTACCACTGAAAAATTTTATAAGCCAATACTTATAAGCTCTCATAATTCTCTAGTAGTTATCTCATAATACTCCAATCACCATAGCCTACAATAGGAGTATACAATTGTCGCCACTTAGTCTAGGCTACATTTTTCACATAGACAATATTTGCCACGGAGGAAACATTCGCCACATAAGCTATTTGGTAATCATTTAATTAATATCCACCACACAAGTCATACACTCGCCTCTAAGACTATTTTCCAATAAGACCACTTATCATAACCACAACACCGAACATAGCGAAATGTTACCAACATCAAATAATAATTCATACAGTCACCCATTATCAACAAGTAACATTAGCCTTTAAGACTATCTCAATTAGTAACGATTATATGATATTATTGTATACCATTCACAACACCTTTACCCACATGCTTATAAACTAGTGAGCTCAATCGTTCTCTTGCTATCTTTATTAATGTGATATAACTCATCCAAAATGCTAACTATAAGCAACAACTCAAAACAATACACACTCTATGGCATTTAAAACATGTTCATACTAATCTCAAGCCCATACAGAAAATACACCCACCTCAGGTCTAGCTGTAGTTCAAACCCAATCTTCAAATAAGACTTTAAGTGTACTTGATGTAGGTCGACGCCTCTATTCCTTGGGTACATTTCAATCTGAACTCAATCTTTTATGTAATCTTAGGTGAAACCGACGCTAACATCATCGTCCTCGCACCTAACATACATCGCCACAGACCACGTAAATATCATTCATAATTACATGATGTTATACTACATATGTGTGGGTGATTAATCAAACGTATCCAAATACTTTCTTAATACCCCTTTTCATTTACTATAATATATCGAACTCTTAGATTTAGTAAGGTGTTGGTAGATAAATAAAATCAATTATATTTGATTCAAATCGATTAACATGTCTAAAGAAGTTTTGAGGTTGAATGGATAAAGAATTATAGATAGTACGATAAAAATGGTGAAGATTAATGTTTCTACTAGATCACTAGAAGTTCTACCGATAGAACACATCAGAGAACATAGTTATACTGGTAGATCACCACTTCCTACCATCAGAAGTTTGATAGAACCACGTCCTACCTGTAAGTTTTCACTTCCTACTGGTAGAACACTTCACAAAATGTTGTTCTACTAGTAGGTCACCCATTCCTACTAGTAGAAATCTTGACAGAATAGTCCTATTGGTAGAGGCCTGACAGAAACCTGTTTTAGTTCCATTTTCTTCCTTCTCTTTCAACCCCACAATTCTTAAACATCCACCATCAATCATAACCATATATTTCCCATGAAAAATCTATGCTAATAGCATACTCACATCAAAATTCATAAATCAAAATTAAAACTAAAACCTAAACCATCTCTCATAACCAAAATTTATAACCCAAAACCCAATTCTTTTTACTATACTTTTAAACAACCAAACATAAATTATTATTAATAGAATTCCTTAACAAGAAGAGTTACTCTCTTCCAATTCTTCAACAAATTTTATTCCAAATTAAATAAATAAATAAATAAATAAGGGTTTTGGGTTACTGGAACCCTTCGCTAGAGAACTTCCTCTCTCTTTCCAAACTTCTAAATTTCTTTCTCTTGTCACTCTTTTTCCCTTTCTCTTTGCTGAATTTCTTTGGCCTTCACTCTTTTTCTCTCTTCTTCTTTCTCCTTGCGTTTCTTTTCCTCACCCTCACTTACAGCAACCGTCTCCCACACACACACAGAGATATATACATATATAAAGAATAGCCCAAAAGAAACACATGTCCTCTTAATGACTCAACCAATCCCTTAATTACACTAAAGTCCCCCTCATAATGCTAACTTCTCCCTTATTTCACTTATTCCAACCTAAACACCCAACTATCCCAACTTTTTACCAAAATCTCATTCCTACTCTCTATCTCTTGTAATTCAACAATAAAATTCTTTAATTAGAGTCATATCTAACTACTCTAGGTTCAATTTTCACAATTTCAACTCAACTCAACACAACTATTAACAAATTACACTTTGATCCAACATATTTTATGAAATACAATGTGACGCATACACGGGTCTCACACTTAGCATGTGGTTGGCAATCAGAACCAAGCTTAATACCAAAGATAAGATCCAGACTTATACTCACACGATGGAAACCGAATGTGTTATGTAGGGAGCAAGCTAAAACTCACCAACACCTACCCTTGCTCAAAGAGTGTGTGGAACCATTTTATGAACTTGGGTGGACTGTGTACAAGGTATTCCATCCCTTTGGAATGTCTTCATTCAATGGGATGACCAACATTGGACAGGAAAGTCCTTGAGAGTAATCATCCTTAAACTCTGTGTTAGTTGTGTATCACATTTGGAGAGAAAGGAATAATCACATATTTGACAATCAAGCATCGTATTTTCTCCTCAAAGTTCAGCTCTCCATCAGAGATTAAGCTAGCTTTATTTAAGTTTAATTCCTTTACCCAGAATCTCTAGCTAGTGTAAATCGATAACCTCCCCGTGTCTTGCCTTTACTGAATCCTCTACTCTACTTGGGGTTTGGTTTTTTGATGTGTTTTTTAGCATAGATAGTTCCTCTATCTCAAGTGTATTGGATTTTGGAGAAAGTGCTAGCTCAAGTCCTACACATTCCTTCAAATTCAGCTCACTTATGTTAGAGGTTGTGTATATAGGCAGTAACTTTGTTGTATGCTATGGGATGAAATCAGAGTAGTCTTTCACAAAACATCAAATGACATATATTATGGAACAAGAAAGGATAAAATACTTTTATATTAAGGAGGTGTGGGTAAAATAGTGTCTAACTCTAGGTATATTGTGAGCTCTCCCGATGGCTTTCTGTGTTTTCCCCCAACCCCCTTAAACCCTTTATTTTCCTCCTCAAATCCTCTCTCATCGTCCCCTTGTTTTCTTCAATCCTCCTTCTCCACCTTGTACCCACCTCCTTCACCTATATCCCCAATTTCTTTATCCCCTTCTCTCTCCTACTCATCCTCTGCCCATCCACACATCCCAATAGCTTTATGCAAACCTTTCTAGCTCAGCCATGGCAAAGAAGGCATTACCTTCCAAAGATCCAAACAAGATTGATGGGGCTCCTTCCATTTTTGCCAACAACCATGCCATTAATGGAAGTGGGTCATCCAACCTCTCACTATAACACCTCTAGGCAACAAAAAAAAAATACTCCACCAAACCCACCATTTTTTCCATTATCGAGCTGGCCTAATGAGGTTACTACAAACACAAATCCCATCGTTATTTCAACCACCGTCGATGCTGAGGTAGTGGACCATCGAAGTAACCAAGAGATTCCATCTCCTCCAGTCGGTAACAATGTTTGGGACTCTTCCCCTATTCCAAAGGATGGGAGACCTTCTAATGGGCAGCTTCCAAGCAAGCATATGAGTGTTCTACATACTAAACCTACCCCTGCCAAGCCATGGAGCCAAGTTTTAATGAAAAATGCAATAGAAAAATCCAACTCTCTGCACCAACACCCTTTTGAGGTTATGAATCTTCAATATTTTCAACCCCAAAAGGTAAATAATAGAATCATACTCCATCCCCCCATGGAAGTTGTCTTTAAGGGCTATTATGAGTGGAGAAACTACATTGTTGGTTATTTCATAGAAAAAAAACTCTCTTTTACATATGTTAGCTTTATAGCTCACAAGATTTGGGGCAATATGGGCCTTCTTGAGGTTTATGCAAATGATAATGGGTTCTACTTTTTTAAGTTCATGGATGATGAGTCTAGAACTAAAGTCTATGAAGCTGGCCTTTGGCTATTTTCTGGAAGGCCATTCATCATCAAAAAATGGCATCCTGACCTCATTTTATCCAAAGAGAACCACTCTTTAATTCCACTATGGATCAAGTTGCATAACATCCCCCTCCAGTTTTGGTGTGATGATGGGCTAAGCTACCGCGCTAGTGCAATCGGTAAACCTCTTTATGCTAACACTTTAACTACAAAGAGAAGGAGGCTAAGTTACGCAAGATTATGTGTTGAAGTGAATGTTGCTGAAAAATTGGTTGAGAGTTTTGACCTTCCCATGGACATCCAAGGGAAAACTAAATCCATAGAGATCAAGGTGGAGTACCAATGGTGACCCAAAATTTGTCAAAACTATCGTATTTTTGGTCATAATTAGTCCACTTGTCCCAAACAAAGAACAATGTAAAGTTGGAAGCCCAAACCAACTCCATTACAGGCCAACACAGTTGTCCTAGATAAAGGAAAGGCAGTTGCAACTATGATTGTTTCTTTAGGGCAGCAAGGGGCAGAGCAGACTCAAGCAAAGGAACTGATAGATATTCACCATCCTNTCTAGATAAAGGAAAGACAGTTGCAACTATGATTGTTTCTTTGGGGCAGCAAGGGGCAGAGCAGACTCAAGCAAAGGAACTGATAGATATTCACCATCCTTCTTCCTCGGTTACTATCAGAAATACAATGGGATTGGATAACCAAAGTGGGGCTTCTACCTCTTCCCAACAGGGTATATTGGTTCACGACCACCATATCACTAAGATAACAATCAATGAGAGCAATTCTCCTCAACTACATATACAGCCTGGGTGCTTTGTCACATAACAAATTTGAGGAACTCAGGAAGGAGGGGGCAAATTGTGGTAGAATTGAGAGCTAAGCTTGAGCCTAAAACAAATGAACCAAATGAAGTAATTGAGGAAGTCTACAAGGAGGTGGAACTAACCAAAGGCAACCTTCAACAAATGCCAAAAAAAAAGAAGAAAAGTAAGAAGAAAGACTCAAAATCCAAAGTGGCTAAGCACCTCTTACTCAAAAAAATCCCACCCCCTCAATGAATTGTGCATGTTGAAACATAAGAGGTCTTAATGAGACTTCTAAGCAAGGGGAGGTTAGGAAAACTATTTTTGAACATAATTTTGATATTTTGGGGCTTGTTGAAACAAAGGTGAGAACTGAAAATAAAAATAGAATCATACAGGGTGTTTTTAGAGACTGGAATTGTCTAGCAAACTATGATAATCACAACTTTGGAAGGATATGGATTGGGTGGAACCCTGATAATGTGGAGCTTAGCAAGATCTCTGAGAATGATCAAGTTGTCCATTGCAAGATCAAGCATCTTATGAGCAGGGTGCAATTCACTGCCTCTTTTGTCTATGGCTATAATGAGAATAGAGAAAAAAGACCATTGTGGAGCAATTTGATCTACCATGCTAGAATCTTCTCAAATGAACCTTGGGTGGTGTTAGGTGATTTAGGTGATTTTAATGCTATTAGAAGCTTACATGAAAGTGAAGGGGGGCAAAACAGATTGAACTCTGCAATGGAAGAATTTGAGAGGTGCTTATAGGATTCAGAACTTATTGACCTTAGATACTCAGGTATTCAATTCACCTGACGTAATAAGATGGGTGGACATGGATCTGTGGCTCGTAAGTTGGATAGAGTCTTTTTGAATGAAAGGTGGAACATCACATTTCAGTAGGCTATGGCAAAATTCTTACCACTAGGAGTTTCTGACCATAGTCCTAATGTTGTGCATTTGGGAATTCAAGTCCAAAGGAGAAACTACCCTTTCTATTTTTTTAACTTTCCTGCTGAGAAAGAGGATTTCTTAGGTTTGGTGAATCAGATTTGGTCACAGCCTATTCAAGGGACCTTACAATATCGAGTTTGCTACAAATTAAATCTTCTCAAGACAATGTTTAAAGGGATAACCAAGAATATTGGGGAAGTTACAGTTAGAGCCAAAGAAGCCAGGGAAGCTTTGGAGAGGTTTCAAAGAATGCTGGATGATAACCCAAGTGACCCTGCCATGAATCAAGAAGAACAAAATCTCCTTGCTAACTACATTCNATATCGAGTTTGCTACAAATTAAATCTTCTCAAGACAATGTTTAAAGGGATAACCAAGAATATTGGGGAAGTTACAGGTAGAGCCAAAGAAGCCAGGGAAGCTTTGGAGAGATTTCAAAGAATGTTGGATGATTACCCAAGTGACCCTGCCATGAATCAAGAAGAACAAAATCTCCTTGCTAACTACATTCAAGCTACTAAGATTGAGGAGGGATTTTACAAACAGAAATCAAGGGTCCAATGACTCAGCAAAGGGGACAAGAATACATCTTTCTTCCACAAGACTAAGGCTAATATAAGGAACAAAAAAAAGATTTTGGTTCTTATGAAAGCTGATGGTACAAGAGTTGAAGGGGAACAAGTAGTGAAAGTTGAGGCTCTAGATTACTTTCAAGAGCTTCTAGGATGTTCCTCCAATACTTATGAGAGTAGGGATACGTTGCAACCTATTATCCAAAATAAATTACTGAACAAGCTACGGATATGGAAAGGGATGTCACTGAGGAGGAAATCAAGGAAGTTTTTTTCTCCTTCAATGACCAATATNGAGTTACTGAACAAGCTGCGGATATGGAGAGGGATGTCACTGAGGAGGAAATCAAGGAAGTTTTTTTCTCCTTCAATGACCAATATGCCCCAAGTCCTAATGGGTTCAATGCTTTGGTTTTTAAAAGGGCTTGGCAAATCATAAGGAAGGATATTGTTGCTGTTGTAAGAAATTTTTCTCTACTAGAAGGTTATTGAAGGAGCTTGACAGTACCACCATTGCTTTAGTTCCCAACGTTCCCAATCCTACAACTATGGGGGACTACAAACCAATCTCTTATTGTAATGTCATGTATAAAGCAATATCCAAGATCATTGCTAACAGGATTAAAGGTCTTTTCCCAGTCTTATAAACACAAACCAAGCTGCCTTTGTCCATGGAAGAAAGATTGGAGACAACATTCTTCTCACTCAAGATTTAATGAGAGATTACCATAAAAATAAAGGCTCCCCCAGATGTGCTATAAAGGTGGATTTGAGGAAAGCGTATGACACACTTGAATGGGCTCTCTTGTTTTAAGCTTTGGAGGCTCTTAACTTCCCTCACACCATAAGAAGATGGATTCAAGCATGTGTTACTTCTTCTAGATTCTCAGTGAATATCAATGGTGAACTTGCTGGATACTTCCCTAGTATGAGGGGTTTAAGACAAGGTGACCCTATGTCCCCTTACCTTTTTATCATTCCTATGGAATGTTTATCTTTCCTCTTCTAGTTCAACATTAGATCAAATCCTAGCTTCAGATTCCATTGGAGGTGTAAAACCCTTAAGATTGCCTAGCTTTCATTTGCTGATGACCTAATGTTATTTTGCAATGGTGATATGAACTCTACATCTGTGATTAAGAATTCTTTGGACCAATTCAGTGTGGCTTCAGGGCTTTAAGTTAATGTAGAAAAGAGTAATATTTTCATGTGTGCAAGACATGATGATATTGCTAGTCATATCAAGAATTTGTTTAGAGTTAAGGAAGGGAAATTGCCTATCATATATATATATAGGAGTTCCACTCATTTCGTCTGGTTTGAAGTATCAACACTTAAGTGCAGGAAATCATCAATGCAATGCCAAGTTACCTTCATGACCAAGATACAGAGGACTCTGCCAAGTGGACTTTAACTGCGGGGGGTATGTTTTATTCTATATCTGCCTAGGAACACATTAGGACTGAAGGACCAACCATGCAGTGGCATAAATTAGTTTGGTATGGTAAAGCTATCCCAAGAATGACCTTCATCCTTTGGCTTGCTATTAGATATAAGCTAAGCACTAAGGATAGAATTCAAAGATTTCCAACTCATATTGACCCACAATGTGTTCTATGTAAAAGAGCCGAAGAAACACACAACCATTTGTTTTTTGAATGTAGATTCTCTAACAAGGTTTGGAATGATGTTATGCTCCTAAGCAACCAGCAATGGCAGCAGAGATAATAGGTTGAATCAATCTCATGGGTGGCTCATTAGTGGAGGGGAAAATCAATGAAGACAACTATTTTAAAGCTAAGTCTCTCGGCTTCTATTTATTCTTTGTGGACTAAGAGCAAGGACCCAAATTCTCTTTCTCATTCTATCGAGCAAACCATTAGAGAAAGGCTCATACCCTTGAAATTCAAGAGAACTCAACAGAATGCAATTCTGCTACAACAATGGAACCTTCCTAAAGCTTGCTTGATATGAGCTATGCTTGGTTTCCCATTTTTTTGAGCTCTTCTGGATCTTTGCTCATTAAGGGTTCACATCTTGCAACTTGGAAGTAGTATTTGGGTGGAAGTATTGGCACAAAGCCTATACTCCCATTAAAATCCTCTTTCCAAGTTGTGCCTTTTGAGTTGTTTGCTAGGCTTACAATTTTGTTCCTTTTGTTAGGTCTCCTGTACATGGTGCCTTGTTGTACATGTCTTTTGTTCTTAATATAGATCTATTGATTTTTTGAAAAAAAAACTTTGTTGTATTCCTTCTGCCTTGTATTTGAACAAACTCAATTACTCAGAACTTCTTGTTTATGCTAGTCACAAAGATATCAAGGCCATGTTTGTTTTAAGGATAATGGTGGTATAAGGAGGTGGGATTAGGGAAAATAGTAAGTGGGGTCCAATAATACCTTGTTTGTTTACTTTTTTTTATGTAGTACTATTTTTGGGTCGCAATACTGATCTGTCAACTACAGTAGTCATAAACCCATATAGATGGGTATATATTATATCACCAAGGAGGTGGTCCTATTTTTTGGGTTTTGGCCTCCAATGGTATTAAGAAGATTAATGACTGAATTACCCTTTGGCCTTTAATGTTAGTATGAGATTTGGTCGTCGATAATTTTTTGATTTTTAATTTTTTTAATTTTTTTTAAAAAATTCTGATTTTGAATTTTTTTTTCCTTATATTATGTTTAAGCGTATGATGTCACTTTTTAATTTTTTTAATTTTTTAAAAATTTTAAATTTTAAATTTTTTCCTTGTAATGTTTAAGCAAACGATGTCACTAGTTTTTTTTTTTTTAAATTTTTTTTTACAATTTTTTTATGTACATACATCTAGAATTGATGATGTTAAAGGTAAAATCATATATTTGTTATATAAGATGTGATAGAATAGATTGTTGTTTGTGAGACCCACCATAATACCTCATGGGAGGGAATTAGAATACTTTCTAGGGTAAATATCACTCACATCCCCTGACATTTGATTTTATTACATAGACACCCCCTCACATTTTAAAAACAACTCCGACCTCATCTGACATTTATAACTTGTAACAGACAAATAATGTCATCAATAATAATTTTTAAAATACCAAAAATACCCTTTAGAATTAAGTTTGAGAATTTAAATATATGTTTTTTTTATACTAGAAATTTATTCGTCATTTATTTCAACACTTAAATTTTAATTTTCTAATTGTACAAATAACTACCTAGCCAATAAAAAATTCAACTCATAATCTAAACCCACCAATTCTCGTAATAATTATGATTTAAAAAATAATTAAGTTACTCAATATAATAGATTTGTATTAACTAAGCTTACCTTAACACGTATTGAAATCAAATATAATCTATTATTTCCATATTATGACACCACTAATTATAATTAATTAGCTAATTTTTCCCCAATTAAGACACCATCAACTAAAATAATTTTGTTTCTAAATTAAGACACCATGAATTAAGCCAATCATCTGGCAGCATCACCCACCATCATGGGCTTCCAGAATCGCTACCGCCCACCAACCTCTTCAACCACCACCTTCTAGAGAGAGAGAGAGAAGAAATGACGAGTGTGAATGACACCACCGCCTCCACCATCCAAAAAGCAACCATCAACACCATCAGTTCCACCGTCCAAAACCCAAAAGCTCCACCACACAAAACCAACCATCAACACCCTAGCCTCCATCATCCAAAATCCACTACCAAAATTTGAACCACAAAAAATTTCAAAAAATTAACCACAAAAATCAACCATAAATTCGATTTGAGAGATAAATCAAAAAAATCCACCTGTGCACCAGCACCACTAATGATAGTGGAAATTTGTGCTTCGATTGATGAAATCGATTCGAGGGTTTGGCAACTCACCCATTTCATGTGGGTTTTACAGATTAAGAGAGAGGGAGAAAGGTAATAGTCTTCAGATCTGGGGTTTGTTGTGGGGAGGGATAGGGGCCTGGGAGAGAGAGAATGAGGTTGGGAGTGCTGGGTTTGGAGTGGTGGTGGTGGTAGTAGTTGGGCTAAGAGGGCTGAGTATGGTGGCATGTTACGAAGAGGGGGCAGGGGATCTGTGAGAGAGAGAGAAAAAAAAAAGGAGTTGCAGGTTTTCAAAGAAAGATGGAGGAAGAGGAGGATGAAGAGTGGTGGTGGTCGTTACGTGGGGTAAGGGGAGTGAGATGTGAGAGAAGAGAGAGATTTTTTTTCTCTTTAATTTAATTTTTTGGTAATATATTTTATTTATTATGTATTTATTTTAAATTAAATTAAAGGGTTAAAAAAGTCATTTTATCACTTCTGTTAACGCCGGTCACCTATTGACATCAATAAGGGATTGTCGTGTCATTTTAGAAATGTTAGGGGATCTTTGTATCATTTAGTCAAATGTCAGGGAATGTGAGTGTAATATACCCTACTTTCTATTACCAGTATTAATTTCTACTGATATTAGAAATGTAAAGAATATATTTCTCAATCTCATGCATAACAATTCTCAAAACAAACATGCCCCAAGTGTATAATCATCAAACCATAGGAGAGAGCATCACAATTTACCAACAAATAGTCCAAACTTGTTGTAGCACCATTAGACAAAAGGCACTGTAGACTATTAGAAACCCAAGCTATCCTCTCTGGGTACACAATTATCTGTCTAATATTACAATTTGTAATTGGAATTGCATATTTATAGAAGCATAACAATGGCTAAGATAATCCAATTTTCATTTAACAATATTAAAATTCCTTCAAAAAAAAATTTCGTCAAAAACTTCATCTTCTCTATACAGCAACCAATGTTAGATAATTCAATTAACACACTCCATAATGTCAGACAAACTACACTACCTCTCTATTCTCTCTTTGTCTCTCTCTCACCTATCTCTCCTTTATTTTGTCTCTGTCCATTATAATGTTAAATTGTGTAATTAAAAAAATAAATTATTATTTAAAATATAAACATTGATCAAGGCTGATTTTTAATATTTCAGTGATTTGGATCATAAGCTATTACTAGTATAATAACACAAGCAAAAACATGTGTATGAAGGAATGATGCAACATAAAATTTAAGTGCCAAATAAATTGATCTCACTATATAAAATAAGAATATTTTTTTTCACTCTTTTTTTTAATTATATAATTTGAAATTAATTTGTACCTATAATTTTTTATAAAAAATAGATAAAATTTTCTCAAAATAGATTATCTTAAAAAAAAAAATTAACTTGTCTATACTATCATATGTGAACAATGCACAAAATAAAAATTATACTGAGTCACAAATTAATTAAAAATTAAATTATTTAAATTAAATGATAAAAAGGAATGATATTATGGAAATGAAAGAAAAATATGTGGCGATAACATTTAAAGTGCTAACTATCTTCGGCGGAAAATGCAATAAACCAGTTGAATCGACAGTCAGAAATGAATCAGAGACCAATTCACGTTTGTTTCCATTCTCGGAAAGTTCCGTGCACCCGTTTGTCTTCCCAGTACGATTACATAACAAACAAGCGATAAGAAACCAAATCTACCCGAAAGTTGAAGTGACTGATTCCTCTCTCTCCCTCTCACACACACACACTCTTTCTCACACACACACACTCTTTCTCGTATTATATCTGTGGTAGCCCTCGGCACTGTTTGATTGGCTGAGATAAAGTTATTGTTCGTGTCACTGACACCTGTCTTTCTGCATGTAAGCGAGAGAAGATTAGGAGTCCTAGTGGACAATAAAGAAGAGTGAGAGAGAGNCTGTGAGAGAGAGAGAAAAAAAAAAGGAGTTGCAGGTTTTCAAAGAAAGATGGAGGAAGAGGAGGAAGATGTTAGATAATTCAATTAACACACTCCATAATGTCAGACAAACTACACTACCTCTCTATTCTCTCTTTGTCTCTCTCTCACCTATCTCTCTTTTATTTTGTCTCTGTCCATTATAATGTTAAATTGTGTAATTAAAAAAATAAATTATTATTTAAAATATAAACATTGATCGAGGCCGATTTTTAATATTTCAATGATTTGGATCATAAGCTATTACTAGTATAATAACACAAGCAAAAACATGTGTCTGAAGGAATGATGCAACATAAAATTTAAGTGCCAAATAAATTGATCTCACTATATAAAATAAGAATATTTTTTTTCACTCTTTTTTTTAATTATATAATTTGAAATTAATTTGTACCTATAATTTTTTATAAAAAATAGATAAAATTTTCTCAAAATAGATTATCTTAAAAAAAAAAATTAACTTGTCTATACTATCATATGTGAACAATGCACAAAATAAAAATTATACTGAGTCACAAATTAATTAAAAATTAAATTATTTAAATTAAATGATAAAAAGGAATGATATTATGGAAATGAAAGAAAAATATGTGGCGATAACATTTAAAGTGCTAACTATCTTCGGCGGAAAATGCAATAAACCAGTTGAATCGACGGTCAGAAATGAATCAGAGACCAATTCACGTTTGTTTCCATTCTCGGAAAGTTCCGTGCACCCGTTTGTCTTCCCAGTACGATTACATAACAACAAGCGATAAGAAACCAAATCTACCCGAAAGTTGAAGTGACTGATTCCTCTCTCTCTCTCTCTCTCTCTCTCTCTCACACACACACACACTCACACTCTTTCTCGTATTATATCTGTGGTAGCCCTCGGCACTGTTTGATTGGCTGAGATAAAGTTATTGTTCGTGTCACTGACACCTGTCTTTCTGCATGTAAGCGAGAGAAGATTAGGAGTCCTAGTGGACAATAAAGAAGAGTGAGAGAGAGAGAGAGTGCAATTTTTCCATCTTTTGGCTATTTTTGGGTTTTGCTTTCGCTTCTCTTTGGTCTGCGCAAACCCTAAATGGTCATACTAAAACTGCTCATGTCTCTGAAAAGAGCACAGATCGTAAATTTCTAGCATGTTTTTGGAGTTTTCAAATATCTATTGATATGGGTATTGCTTTATTTTCTCAGATCTGGCTCATTTGGATGTTTATGGGTAAACATAGAGGTTTTTTTTTTTGTACTGGGTTCGTCAAATGATGCCATCTGAGGAAAGTACTAGAAGGGTTATGTTTGATTTTTTACTTGATCTGGGACACCTTGAAAAGTGACAGAAGAGAGTGAGCACACGGAGGCAAATTGTATGTGTATACTATTTCTTTTGCGTGCTCACTGCTCTATCTGTCATCTTCCAGTGCCGGAACTTCATCGTTTCCGGCCTGTCTCTCCGTTCTCAGATATCTCTCTCACAGACACGCTATCTCTCTCTATATGTGTGTGTGTGTGTATCCTCTTTTTGGCTTGTGATTGGTTGTTAAGTGCATCTGAGATGATAACAGCACTTGTGTCCATTTGCTTATGGATTTGCTAGTTTGATTCTGATTATTTTATTCCATATTTTAAAATATTTGGCTGNCCAGACACGCTATCTCTCTCTCTATGTGTGTGTGTGTGTATCCTCTTTTTGGCTTGTGATTGGTTGTTAAGTGCATCTGAGATGATAACAGCACTTGTGTCCATTTGCTTATGAATTTGCTAGTTTGATTCTGATTATTTTATTCCATATTTTAAAATATTTGGCTGGGTAATAGCTTGAGAGCCTGCTGTCGAAGATCTTCTTTAAGGGGGTAGTGGGAATTACAGTTCTAAATAACAGAANGATTTGCTAGTTTGATTCTGATTATTTTATTCCATATTTTAAAATATTTGGCTGGGTAATAGCTTGAGAGCGTGCTGTCGAAGATCTTCTTTAAGGGGGTAGTGGGAATTACAGTTCTAAATAACAGAAAACTGTATTATTATGGGACTATAGCCTCAACAACACGTTAGATATTGTATAGGATGGTCCTCACACCATAACCCTTCTCTTTCTCTCTCCTCGTTTCAGCCTCCTGCTTTTCATCTTTTTGTTAATTTTTATTTTTAATTCCTGCGCATGCGATGTGCGCTAGAATTGGCCGTGATCTGGTAAGTGTATTTTGAACAACAATGAATTTATGTCATGAATCTTTGTGTAGTATAGGTTCTGTTTCATCTGAATCGAGCCTCAATCTTGTTGCTCTTAGTTTCTTTTTGAATAGACATGGTGCTTTTTTCCTTCTGTGTTACCTTTTTTTTTTCTTATTTTTTCCCCAGTAAGTATCAAAAGATTCAGGTTCTATTTCATCTGAATCTTGTACAATCTTGTTGCTTGTAGAGTTGTTGTTTCTGTTTGAATAAAATGATGTTTTTTTCTTCTGTCTTGTGTTATTTCTTTAATTTTCAGCATATGGACAAGGTCATCATCAAGTGGTTTTTAACATGGTCGTCTGTTCTGAGAATCACATGTTTTCATTATTTAACAACACCTTGGTTGCTTAATAGTTAGCAATCTAATTTGCTATCGCAAATTACTGTAATTTTTGGGGAATTTGAAGCCAATCTTCAAAACCCATGTATGCTAATCATTTAGTCGTCACTTGCTACTCACTTCTGGGATTTTTCTCCTAGGATTGTATGTGGAGAAGAAAGTTCCGTAACTTCCGTTCATAATCTGTGTTATGTGCAAATAGTAATCAGTCATTTTTCTGGGAAAACAAATGCAGTATTCCAACTTTTACCTTGAATATTGTTCAATTTCTTAGTTGCAGTCTATCTGATTACTATTTGCTGGTGATATCAATTATTCTAGATACCTTACTGTCAACTTAATAGTGATTTTGGGTGATTTACCTAAATGAGGAGTTTCTCTATACGCTATTTCTTTGCATTTATTCCAGAACTGTCATTGAGAAGGTAATTTTATGACCACGCCTTCAAGTAAATGTCTTTGATTCTACATTGATTTGAAGTTTATGTAATCATTCTCTAACATGTTTGTATCCATTGTATTTTGATTTGTTTAACTAAGTAATTATTCTTTTGTTTGAATTACTATGTGTTCATTTGGAGCTTATGTTTAATCACATTTCTATAAACTGCGAAAAATAAAAGGATGTTTCAAGGCTTCAGCAGTAATATGCTGGCTTTATCATTTTGTGTATATATGCTAAGCATATGCGTAAATGATAATGAAGTTAATACTCATGTCACGACATTTACGAATGACATATTGTGCACAGATCGAATACTTATATGTAATAATGGTTTGCACTTGCTAAATAACCACATGGTTGGTATATGGATGCGCTGTGAATTGAGTTGAGTCAAGGCTTGTTGTTTTGTTAATCATATACTACTATTATTCTCAAAGAATCAAAAATCACATTGATTCTGTATTAAGTATGAAAATAGTATTGACAGGAAAAATACAAGCCCTTTATCCAAGCCCATTATGGAGTCATCTGAGCCTTGGTGCTTTTCTTAGTAACCCTATCTTTGGCATTAGGGCAAGGGCACTGATTGTTGCTGTTTGTTAGGCATATTGACAAAAGCTCACTACATTTTTCACATTCTATAAATCCTGGTTAGTTTATCCTATGACAGATGTAGTTTTATAAGTAGATTCAAGTTTTTGATATGATCCATAGAAGTAAAATATGACTCGGTTAGGTGGAGTTTTTTATTTTTTGGAGATTAAGACAACGTATCAAAATAGGTGATTGAATATTTCTATCCACTTTCTTTTCTTTCTTATATCAACTCAGCTCCTCTAAAATTTCAGGATGTCATCATATGTGTTGTAATGGAGCCTTCATAGATACTTTAACTAGCTTATTCGCGGCCAAAAGTAAATGCATCCTTTCAACTTCATTTTCAGTTAGCTAGTAAACATGTCTGACTGTTTCATTCAGTCCTTTTTAGTATTTCATTGCAAGAGAAGTCATATGATAAACTTCACAATGCATAAAAGTTTTGCGTAACAACTTTGTTGTGGTGCACCAGTTATTCTGAAACTCGATCCACTAGCAATGACAGTCTTCTTTTACTATAAAAGTTAAAATCGTTTTGGTTGCTCTAAGTAATTTACTTCTCTCTCTCTCTCTCTCTCTCTCTCTCTCTCTCAATAACTGTTAACCTTAATCCTCTTCTATTCAGCACCCCTGTTGCCGTCCTTCGGCTTTTCACCCAACTTCAATGTCAAATTGTTCCATGGTCTTTTAAATCGCAGTAAAAATTGGCTAAACAACTCTGTCCTCTTAGTGGTATTGACTACTGTTACTTTTACTTGCAACAGTAGCTGGCCTCACAGTTATGTGCAGTGAGTGGTATTGTCTTCTGACTCACTTCTGTTGCATAACATGGTGAATTGGTCACAATTTTCTTGTTGAACTTTCATAATGTGGATAAGGCGAATTGGGCATCATAGCATCACTGATTGTTTTATTCAAAGTAGGATATTTATATGTACCGACAGTTGAGTTAGAAGTCAAGGATTGAATTGGATCTTTTTAGTGTTCTTAATTTTGTTAGTAGTTGTAATAATTTTTTTTTGTTGGGGACGGGGGGAGCTATGGCATCCGCTCACGCTGGTCTGCGTCTGACTACTGTTCCTTAACTGACATTCCAGTCTCTGGGGTGAGATGAAAAGGGTGGATTACGCATTGCCGTTGATCTTATGTTGGCCTTGGTGGATGATTAATAAATATTTGGAACACATTCTCCCTCCTTTTCTTCTTCCTCCTCTCTTATGCCTCTCCTTTTTTTAACCTATATTGGATGTGCTTTGAGCAAAAATCTAAATCATTGCGGAAAGTTGAATTCATTGACTTATTTATTTCCTAGTTTAAAAAGAACAAGCACCAGTCTGCCCCTTTCTATATGTATTTATAAAATTTGGACTTCCTATAATAAAAAAATTTGTATTGAGGATCATTGATAGTTGTGGTAGCAAAACTTCAGGCCGTTAAGCATGAGAAAGCGGATTATCATGCAAATAATATCAGACGCTAAATTTGTACCTGGCTTACACATCTGGAGATGTTTTTGTTTTCCTTGTTTGCAGGTCAAGAGAGATGGCTATTGATATGTTTTGCCATATCAAGCCCCGAGATTGACTTCTGCAGTCGCAGATATTATGATGAGAGAGATACCTGAAAATAAGAACTTAATAGCTGTGATTCACAACATATTTTAGGGTTTCTAATTCTATTGATGATGTCCACAAACGGGGATCCAAATGTGCTGAAACAGTGTGTAGAGCTTCCATATCAAGATAATTCAATTTCTGTTTCAGGACCAATTACAAAATAAGCATCACTTTTCCTTGTACTCCTTACTAAGGTCAGTCTGCTTTACAGTTTGTTTATAATCTGGTCATATTGCATTTATACCATGTAATTGAATTGTGTTGCATCCAAACTTTTCATTACCATGTGGCAGTATGCTTTATATATTTCTTTCAGGAGAACACCTGAAAGTCGCAGGAAAGCGAGATAATATTACAACGAAATAAGATTCTCATTCCTTTTTGTGATGATCTCAGGGTCCACGGTTTCCTGAAGAATAAATTTTGAATTCATTGGAGTGGATCCATGTAGAATTGTGTCAAGAAGTGGGTACTTTGCTGCTAGATTTATGATAAATTGTTTCGAAGTTGTAATAAATGTATAGACTGATGTATAGCAGATGGCAACATTTTTCTTGCTCCTGCACTTGATACATTAATGTGTAATTTCTTCTTGCACTTGCAGGACAGGATGCTGCTGATGATGACAACAGTGGCTCATAATGAAACCATAACTACAGTTAGCGCACGCACCACCTGTACACGGTAGCTACGTGCAGTTAAGAAGAATTAGAAACAGGTGAAAAGTGGGAACAAATTAAAATAGATAAATGCAACTGATTCAATGTGGTTAGAGGGAAAGTTGATACATTAGGGCATGTTGGAAGTTTTCAATTATAGTTTTAAATGTATGTTTGGATCCACAATTTAATGCTATGTATGTTTCAAACCAAAGGTGATAATGATCTGAATAAAAAATAAAAAAGAACGAGAGATACTCTCAGGCTACAGATACTTGTATAACTAGAGTAGGGCTATTACTTGTAAAGCTGAGTCCAGTTTTGGTTTGTTAAAAAATAAATTAAATAGGATTAAATTTGGATTAATCTTAAATTGTACCCCGAAAGATCGTTTATATTTTAACTTACATCTTCAAAGATAAAAAATCTTAATTTTTACCCTCGAAGATAAAAATTTGTATCAATGCGAACCTTAAATTAACAACTGTCAATTTGCATCTAAAATTGAATGGATAAATTATACTTAAACTCTCTCATGCTTGTCAATTAATTATTTAAGCTCCTCACATTTGAAATATTACACTTATATCTCTTTAAAATCCAAATATGACTAAAAATGTTCTCCAATTGGACATATAAATAATTTTGTGTAAGTGATTNCTCTCTCATGCTTGTCAATTAATTATTTAAGCTCCTCACATTTGAAATATTACACTTATATCTCTTTAAAATCTAAATATGACTAAAAATGTTCTCCAATTGGACATATAAATAATTTTGTGTAAGTGATTNCCTCTAAAATTTCAGGATGTCATCATATGTGTTGTAATGGAGCCTTCATAGATACTTTAACTAGCTTATTCGCGGCCAAAAGTAAATGCATCCTTTCAACTTCATTTTCAGTTAGCTAGTAAACATGTCTNGCTCTAAAATTTCAGGATGTCATCATATGTGTTGTGATGGAGCCTTCATAGATACTTTAACTAGCTTATTCGAGGCCAAAAGTAAATGCATCCTTTCAACTTCATTTTCAGTTAGCTAGTAAACATGTCTGACTGTTTCATTCAGTCCTTTTTAGTATTTCATTGCAAGAGAAGTCATATGATAAACTTCACAATGCATAAAAGTTTTGCGTAACAACTTTGTTGTGGTGCACCAGTTATTCTGAAACTCGATCCACTAGCAATGACAGTCTTCTTTTACTATAAAAGTTAAAATCGTTTTGGTTGCTCTAAGTAATTTACTTCTCTCTCTCTTTCTCTCTCTCTCTCTCTCTCTCAATAACTGTTAACCTTAATCCTCTTCTATTCAGCACCCCTGTTGCCGTCCTTCGGCTTTTCACCCAACTTCAATGTCAAATTGTTCCATGGTCTTTTAAATCGCAGTAAAAATTGGCTAAACAACTCTGTCCTCTTAGTGGTATTGACTACTGTTACTTTTACTTGCAACAGTAGCTGGCCTCACAGTTATGTGCAGTGAGTGGTATTGTCTTCTGACTCACTTCTGTTGCATAACATGGTGAATTGGTCACAATTTTCTTGTTGAACTTTCATAATGTGGATAAGGCGAATTGGGCATCATAGCATCACTGATTGTTTTATTCAAAGTAGGATATTTATATGTACCGACAGTTGAGTTAGAAGTCAAGGATTGAATTGGATCTTTTTAGTGTTCTTAATTTTGTTAGTAGTTGTAATAATTTTTTTTTTGTTGGGGACGGGGGGAGCTATGGCATCCGCTCACGCTGGTCTGCGTCTGACTACTGTTCCTTAACTGACATTCCAGTCTCTGGGGTGAGATGAAAAGGGTGGATTACGCATTGCCGTTGATCTTATGTTGGCCTTGGTGGATGATTAATAAATATTTGGAACACATTCTCCCTCCTTTTCTTCTTCCTCCTCTCTTATGCCTCTCCTTTTTTTAACCTATATTGGATGTGCTTTGAGCAAAAATCTAAATCATTGCGGAAAGTTGAATTCATTGACTTATTTATTTCCTAGTTTAAAAAGAACAAGCACCAGTCTGCCCCTTTCTATATGTATTTATAAAATTTGGACTTCCTATAATGAAAAAATTTGTATTGAGGATCATTGATAGATGTGGTAGCAAAACTTCAGGCCGTTAAGCATGAGAAAGCGGATTATCATGCAAATAATATCAGACGCTAAATTTGTACCTGGCTTACACATCTGGAGATGTTTTTGTTTTCCTTGTTTGCAGGTCAAGAGAGATGGCTATTGATATGTTTTGCCATATCAAGCCCCGAGATTGACTTCTGCAGTCGCAGATATTATGATGAGAGAGATACCTGAAAATAAGAACTTAATAGCTGTGATTCACAACATATTTTAGGGTTTCTAATTCTATTGATGATGTCCACAAACGGGGATCCAAATGTGCTGAAACAGTGTGTAGAGCTTCCATATCAAGATAATTCAATTTCTGTTTCAGGACCAATTACAAAATAAGCATCACTTTTCCTTGTACTCCTTACTAAGGTCAGTCTGCTTTACAGTTTGTTTATAATCTGGTCATATTGCATTTATACCATGTAATTGAATTGTGTTGCATCCAAACTTTTCATTACCATGTGGCAGTATGCTTTATATATTTCTTTCAGGAGAACACCTGAAAGTCGCAGGAAAGCGAGATAATATTACAACGAAATAAGATTCTCATTCCTTTTTGTGATGATCTCAGGGTCCACGGTTTCCTGAAGAATAAATTTTGAATTCATTGGAGTGGATCCATGTAGAATTGTGTCAAGAAGTGGGTACTTTGCTGCTAGATTTATGATAAATTGTTTCGAAGTTGTAATAAATGTATAGACTGATGTATAGCAGATGG
Source organism: Ilex paraguariensis (assembly GCA_963454935.2). NCBI lineage: Eukaryota > Viridiplantae > Streptophyta > Magnoliopsida > Aquifoliales > Aquifoliaceae > Ilex > Ilex paraguariensis. The sequence goes on from CAUOFW020001602.1 coordinate 328,343, forward strand.
CAACATTTTTCTTGCTCCTGCACTTGATACATTAATGTGTAATTTCTTCTTGCACTTGCAGGACAGGATGCTGCTGATGATGACAACAGTGGCTCATAATGAAACCATAACTACAGTTAGCGCACGCACCACCTGTACACGGTAGCTACGTGCAGTTAAGAAGAATTAGAAACAGGTGAAAAGTGGGAACAAATTAAAATAGATAAATGCAACTGATTCAATGTGGTTAGAGGGAAAGTTGATACATTAGGGCATGTTGGAAGTTTTCAATTATAGTTTTAAATGTATGTTTGGATCCACAATTTAATGCTATGTATGTTTCAAACCAAAGGTGATAATGATCTGAATAAAAAATAAAAAAGAACGAGAGATACTCTCAGGCTACAGATACTTGTATAACTAGAGTAGGGCTATTACTTGTAAAGCTGAGTCCAGTTTTGGTTTGTTAAAAAATAAATTAAATAGGATTAAATTTGGATTAATCTTAAATTGTACCCCGAAAGATCGTTTATATTTTAACTTACATCTTCAAAGATAAAAAATCTTAATTTTTACCCTCGAAGATAAAAATTTGTATCAATGCGAACCTTAAATTAACAACTGTCAATTTGCATCTAAAATTGAATGGATAAATTATACTTAAACTCTCTCATGCTTGTCAATTAATTATTTAAGCTCCTCACATTTGAAATATTACACTTATATCTCTTTAAAATCTAAATATGACTAAAAATGTTCTCCAATTGGACATATAAATAATTTTGTGTAAGTGATTGATATACATATTACATTGAATATAAAGAACATTATATAAATACTTGCATTATATTAGATATTCAAATAATAAGTTTGATATTGAGCTTTCGAGTATAATGGGTCTATAAAATAAAGGGTTGTATAAAAATTTTAATTTTTAATTAGAATGAAATTATATTTTTTAACGATTATATTAATAGGTATCAACGATAATGAGTTATGTGTTACACATGCACAAATGACAGGAGATGTAGAAGTAATATTCTAAATATGAGAGGGTCCAAATGATTAAGTGACAAGTATGAGGAGATCTACGTATAATTTATTAATTTAGTTTTAGAGGGCAAGTTAATTTCAGGTGTGAATTAATACAAATTTTTATCTTTGATGGTGTAAATTGAGATTTTTTATTTTTAAGGGTNGAAATTATATTTTTTAACGATTATATTAATAGGTATCAACGATAATGGGTTATGTGTTACACATGCACAAATGTCAGGAGATGTAGAAGTAATATTCTAAATATGAAAGGGTCCAAATGATTAAGTGACAAGTATGAGGGGATCTACGTATAATTTATTAATTTAGTTTTAGAGGGCAAGTTAATTTCAGGTGTGCATTAATACAAATTTTTATCTTTGATGGTGTAAATTGAGATTTTTTATTTTTAAGGGTACAAATTGAGATTTGAACGATTTTTCGGGATGCAATTTACGATTAACTCATTAACTCATTATATTTTTTTTTAATATTTGAATCTGAGCAATATAGTTATTTGCTCAACTTGTTTATGATCTAATATATAAAATTGAATGCTCAATAAGCTCCATCTCGATTATTTATGATATAATGAATAAGGCACGTACGTTGTAGTTGATTTTGTGATGGGAGTCTTAATTCGAGAATAAAAGCGAGTCGGGCCAAGCCAAACACGAGCAAGCATATGGGTTAGAAATTGAGTCGTATGAGTTAGAAATTAAGTCGAGCTTGAGTAAAAGTACAAAGACGAGCTCTATTAACACCCCCGTATACTGGACACGCAGTATCGTCAACTAATCATAAACAATGTACACACACGACTGGTAAACAATCAAGTGTAAATATACATACTGGACTTTTTATTGGAACTGAACCCTCCTGGTCCAAAGTGGTAGTGATTAGATGTGCAAGGTATTGCTAGTTACACTAGCTCTGTGTTTGTTTATAATTAATAGAGAATACCACAAATTAATAATGGTGTGATGCCATCATTACTACAAAATATAACATGAATACCAAATGAACTTAAAATACCACGATTTAAAAAATAATAATACATGACTTGATCGATACCCTATGACGACCATACTGCTATTACTGGATGATGACTGAATTATATCTCCTCTCATTATGTCCAAGTAGCATGGAAATGTCTGGCCCAAGCTTTAAGATGTGACTTTTTGTCATCCAAGAAGGTTGACCTGCGGAATACTTTGAGAGGAAAGAAATATGGGCAATTGGAGTACTTGCTTTAGCTTATGTGAGAAAAAAGTGGAAGATAATGTATCCCAATCGATCTGAAATTGCAGGAACCAAGTCCTCTCATATGTAGTTTGGGTTTCTACAGATTCGGATTGTCAAACGAACTCTTTTACAGCTGATTTACAACCATTTTATTGAGATCTTTCTTTATTCTATTGTCTGATGTTTATATATTCGTGAGCAAAGGATATATTATTGGTTTCATGGATTTTTCCCCTTGGTCTTGAAGGGTTTCCGCATAAAAAAAAAAGTTTGTCATGTTGGTTTGGTTTGCTCATTATGTTTAATAATTGTTTGATTGTTCTTTATTGACCTGCACATAAAAGAAAAGTTAAAAAATCATGAAAGATAATGTACAGCGTATGGTTCGTGTTAATGATTTTGAGAAAAAAAATAAACTTGATTTTTCATATTTAGGAGTTATATTTTATGCATTTAATTTTTGTATTATTAGGTTATCAATTTTCTAGTAATGAAGAACAAAAGTAATTGTGGTATGTTAATTCTCCAAGTAATGGAGGAATGATGTCTTTATTATATTTATTATTGTATTATGTAGTAAAGTTTTATCATATTATCTTGACGACTTATATTTAAGAGTCTATATATATGCTACGTAATACACTCATTATATCTGTCTTTTCTATTATATTTGTGTGAGTGTATAATAGTCCTTTTGATTCCTACAAATTGGTACTAAAGCTAAGCTTCAAAGAGAGAGAAATGTCGAATGGAATACTTTCATTTCAAATGCCCTGATTCACCGAAGATAACTATAAGAATTGGCGTATTCATATGAAAGTGATTTTTGGATCTCAAGATTTGTGGGAGATTGTAACCAATGGTTACCCAGAGCTTAGAGATGAAGCTTCCTTAAGTCAAATCCAAAAGGAAGTCTTGCAAGATACAAAGTAGTATCAAAAAGCTCTTTCACGCATTCATCAATACTTAGATGATGTTATGTTATAAAAAGTTACTGGTGCAGCCACATATAAACAAATATGGGATGTTCTTCATACCACTCATAATAGAGTTAAAAAAGTCAAGAAAGTTCGCCTCCAAACTCTACAAGGTGAATTTGAAGCTTTACACGTAAACAAATCCAAATTAGTTTCGGATAATTGCATAAGAGTCTGGGGTATTGTGAATAATTTGAGAACCAATGGTGATGATCACTACAATAATACCTGGGAGATAGAAAAAATCTTTCATTCATTGGACCTCAAGTTTAACTATATTGTCGTAGCCATTGAAGAGTCTAATAATTTAGACACGATGACGATTGATGAACTCATGGGATTGTTATTAACCTATGAAAAATGGCCAAGGAACAAGAAGTAAGAATCGTTGGAACAAGTGCTACAAACCAAATTTTCTTTTAAATAAAAAGAAAGAAGGCAAGAGAGTAACATCATACTGTTTCTTGGCATCACCTGGTCTGGTTTAGTCAGGGTATTCCTAGAATGGGTTTCATTCTATGGTTAGCTGTTAGGCAAAGGCTAACCACTAAGGACAAAATATATACCTCTCAGCTGGGAACTCAATGCGGTTTATATGATCAAGAAATGGACTCTCATCAACATTTGTTTTTTGAGTGCTCCTATACTTGGTCCATTTGGAGACTTCTTATGCAATATTGTTGTGAACTTTGGCAGCATAGTAGATCATGGAAGTTGGTCTTGAAACATGTTATTCAATCATGGAAAGGCTCTTCCATGCATAGGATCTTCCAAAAACTATGTCTGAAATTGGTTGTCTACTATATCTAGAAGGAGAGAAATACAAGGCTTCATGATCACTAGCCAAGAATTCCTCATTACTCCTGAGCTTAAATCTTCAAACCATCAGGGATAGGGCAATCTCTCTCAAGTTCAAGATTTCCTCAAGAAATCAAAGTATTATCAATGCATGGCAACTCCCCAACTCTTGTCTGGATACTTAAGTGATTCCCAAAGGTTCTAATGTCTTTGGTTTTTTGGGTTTTACAACTTGATTGCTTTCAAGGATAATTCCTTTGGGCACTACTTAGGAATTTTCTTTGACTTCTATTTTCTTTTGTTATCTAATCATTTGGGTTGGGTTGTTGATACATCCATCTTTTTTTGTACATGGCCCCTATTTTTCTAATTTAATGAATTTTGCTTTACTTCAAAAAAAAAAAAGGCAAGAAGGAAGTGAAAGAGGTAGAGGGCGTGGACGTGGATATAGAGGTCCTAGTGGATGTGGACATGAACGAGGAGGTCGTGGTGGACGTGGACGAGGTAGAGGAAAAAATTTTGACCAAAATTCGTCCAACAAAGAAGAAAGAGACCAAGAATTAATCACACAATTCAAACTTCTATGGAGTGAGGTATGAAAAATCTCATATTTGATGTTATAATTATCACTGATATGATCATTTTGCTTCTAAGTGTGTAGAAATGATGTTCTTGAAGAAAGAGCACACTTTGTTAAAGATAATGGTGAAGAGATAGAGCTGACTATATTGTTGGCACACAAAGAAGAAGAAACTGGAGATAAGAACGTGTGGTATCTTAACTCCAGTTCTAGCAATCATATATGTGGACACAAAGATATGTTTGCGGAGCCTGATAAATTGGTGAGTGTAAAAATTACTTTTGGTGATTCTTCTCTAATTCTAGTAATAGGAAGTGAGGTAATATTTTGATTCGATTGAAGGATGGAAGACACGAAGTTATTTCTAATATTTTTTTGTGTGCCAAACATGATAAATAATATTTTGAACTTGGAACAACTCTTAGAGAAAGGTTATAATATTTTCATAAAAAATCATAATCTTTCAATAAGAAATGTAATTGGAAAATTGATTACTAAAGTGCAAAGACAATAAATAGAATAGTTTTTGTTGAATATGTTGTTTGTGGTATTCCAAATATTGTAAATCACTTATTGAAATTTCTAATCTGAAACATGTAATTTATAACAAAACAGTAACAATCAAGTGCAAAACAGATATACAGAAATAGTCTTACACGAAAAAGTTACACAAAAGAGTTATACATAACTATTTGTTTAAACAATATAAATATTAACCCAGTTGCAGAACAGGAACTGTTATTGAAATTGATGTAGATCAAGGCTAGTGTTTGATACTATGTCCTTAAGACAGATTTCGCCCCCACACACGGTGTTTATGGAATATCAAGCGCCTGCCTCCAGGATATAATGATCTTTACATGAGTAGAAATAGCACTCCAATCTACTCATCTAGTAAACCGAAAATTGTGTTGTGTACTCTCTAAAATGCAAACTTCCTTAATGATGTATGGATGACTTGGAATTGTCAGATGCAAAATGATTATGTGACCGGGTTATTCTCAACTTCATAATGGAGGGAAGTAACAACTCCAAACCAGTGCGACGCAACGGATACTGAAAATTAATTTCAATTCAGAAATTCTCTTCCAATTAATTAAATAAAATTTATTTAAAAAGATAGGGCTTGGTCTACCCACACCCACCCAAGCCCAGCCTGGCCGAGTCGGGTCGGGCAACGTGCACGCGCGTGTGTAATAGAACTGAAGGCATGTAGACGCTCGCTCCGCTCATAAAAGTGTGGTATCTCTTGAGGCCTAATCCCATAGAGCAAATTTAACATATATATCCCCATGTAGAATTTCTTCCCTAACCAATGTGGGATTGGTGTCAAATTCCACATTGTACATCATTTATTTCCATATTTCAATAGGATTACTTTAGAGCTTATTTTCTCATTTATTTCTTAATCGATTTAAGCAAGTGAATATACTACATTATTCTCTTCACATAGTAGAATGCGAACCCACGAACGTTTACTCAAAACAAGGAACAGGTATCACTTTAATTTAGGCTCAAAGTCGACCAATAATTCAGTTTTTATACTTAAAAAATTATTTTGGTCCAACAATTTTTCACGTGAATAAAAAATTGGCTGTTAGTATGCAAATGATAATGCTTACACACTATAGGGAGTATATTTTTGGAAAGATTGTGCATCAAGATATGTAGCTTTTGACCTTAAACCTTCCCTAATGAAAGCCCATCGAACTTACCGCCTAAATAGTGAACGTGATATCTTGAACTATTCAATTATTTGATAAATCAGATTGAATAGACTTTATACAGTCTCTTTTCTAATACAATTGGTTCTCATGATTGTGTTCATTTTGGTCTTAAACAACTTCTGATTTTCATAAGTGCTTTAGAGAATTCAGTCTTTACAAATTCTCACAAAAATGACCCCTTTCACGCTCATATAGATGACTCCTATTAAGAATATCCTATAATATTATATTTTAATTTTTTCAAAGTATAAGAGTCATTAAAAGTATAGCTTATCCTAATAAACTCTATAGGTAGCACTAGGTTATCATAAGAATAGGTAGGAAAGATTATCTCCTTAATGTTTTTTTTCAATCACGCATAATTCAGTTGTCCCTTTGAACCTAAATCTTAGAATCTCCAGTCAACTAGGTTGGGTTGCCACTAAGGTGACTGTTGTATTATAGGCTTTAGTGTCATTCCCCTCGATGTGTAATTTGTTTGCTCTCTCGTCAAACCTTTAGTAAACAGATCCGCTAGATTATCCTTTGATTTTATATAATCAACAAAAATGATCTCATTTAAAAGAAATTACCTAGCGGTATTATGTCTACGACGTATATGTCTAGACTTATCATTATACATGTCACTCTATGTCCTACCAATCGCAGATTGGCTATCGCAATGTATACAAATTGCTGGCACAAGTTTAGGCCACATTAGAATATCCTTTAGAAATTGGCGAAGCCACTCACCTTTCTCTCCTGTTTTATCTAAAGCAATAAATTTATATTCCATTGTGGATTTGGCAATACACATTATACACGTTTACTTAGAGGATTTTCAAGATACAGTTGCATCACCAAGTGTAAAAACATAACCACTTTTGAACTCTGTATCCTTCATATTAGATATTCATTTTGTATCATTATACCCTTCAAGTACAGTTGAATATCTTATATAATGCAATCTAAAATTTAAGATATATCTAAAGTATCTAAGAACCCTGATAATTGTCTTTCAATGTTCTATTTTCGGATTACTCGTATATCTACTCAATTTACTAACTGAGAATGTTATATCCGATCTAGTGCAGTCCATGACATACATTAGATTGCCAATGATACAAAAGTATTCCAATTATGATATGAATTGACTAGTATTTTTAGACAAATGAATATTTATATCAACTGATGTTCGAGCAATATTGCTTTCATTTTTATCAAACTTTTCAAGTATTTTCTCAATATAATGTGATTGAAATAATATAAGTCTATCAGATGNTTTTTTCAAAGTATAAGAGTCATTAAAAGTATAGCTTATCCTAATAAACTCTATAGGTAGCACTAGGTTATCATAAGAATAGGTAGGAAAGATTATCTCCTTAATGTTTTTTTTCAATCACGCATAATTCAGTTGTCCCTTTGAACCTAAATCTTAGAATCTCCAGTCAACTAGGTTGGGTTGCCACTAAGGTGACTGTTGTATTATAGGCTTTAGTGTCATTCCCCTCGATGTGTAATTTGTTTGCTCTCTCGTCAAACCTTTAGTAAACAGATCCGCTAGATTATCCTTTGATTTTATATAATCAACAAAAATGATCTCATTTAAAAGAAATTACCTAGCGGTATTATGTCTACGACGTATATGTCTAGACTTATCATTATACATGTCACTCTATGTCCTACCAATCGCAGATTGGCTATCGCAATGTATACAAATTGCTGGCACAAGTTTAGGCCACATTAGAATATCCTTTAGAAATTGGCGAAGCCACTCACCTTTCTCTCCTGTTTTATCTAAAGCAATAAATTTATATTCCATTGTGGATTTAGCAATACACATTATACACGTTTACTTAGAGGATTTTCAAGATACAGTTGCATCACCAAGTGTAAAAACATAACCACTTTTGAACTCTGTATCCTTCATATTAGATATTCATTTTGTATCATTATACCCTTCAAGTACAGTTGAATATCTTATATAATGCAATCTAAAATTTAAGATATATCTAAAGTATCTAAAAACCCTGATAATTGTCTTTCAATGTTCTATTTTCGGATTACTCGTATATCTACTCAATTTACTAACTGAGAATGTTATATCCGATCTAGTGCAGTCCATGACATACATTAGATTGCCAATGATACAAAAGTATTCCAATTATGATATGAATTGACTAGTATTTTTAGACAAATGAATATTTATATCAACTGATGTTCGAGCAATATTGCTTTCATTTTTATCAAACTTTTCAAGTATTTTCTCAATATAATGTGATTGAAATAATATAAGTCTATCAGATGTTCTAAAAATTTTAATCTCTAGTATAACATCTGCAACACCCAAATCCTTCATGTCAAATTTATTAGACAATATTTTCTTGATAACTGTAATAATATTATTATTACTACCTAAAATAAACATATCATCCACATATAGATAAGCAATAACATATCCATTATTTGTGTTTTTGACATAGACACATTTATTATATTCATTAATTGTAAAACTATTTGACATCATTATCTTGTCAAATTTATCATGCTCATTGTTTTGGTGTTTGTTGTAAACCATAAAGTGATTTAACAAGTCTACACATTTTATTCTCTTGTCCCAGAGAAACGAACCCTTCGGGGTTGATCCATATAAATTTTCTAATTTAAGTCACTATTTAAGAAAACTATTTTCACATCCATTTGATGTATCTCAAGATTATGCAATGCTACAATAACTATGAGCATACAAATAGATCACGAGAATATGTATCAAAGTAATCATGACCTTCCTTTTGTTTGTAATCTTTAGCTACAAGTTTAACCTTGTACTTATCAATTGATCTATCAGTTTTCATTTTTATCTTGAAAATCTATTTACACCCCAGTGATTTACTCCCTGGAGGAAGATCTACTAACTCACAAGTGTGATTTTGCATGATGGACTCAATTTTACTGTTTATAGCTTCTTTCTAAATAGGTGCTTCAAGGGATGACATTGCTTCATTGAAGCTTTGAGACTCATTTTCTAGCAAATATCTTAGAAAATATGAACCATATGACTTGAAAGTCCTTGCCCTCTTACTGCGTCGAAGTGCCTCTTCAGTTTCTTCATCATGAGTTCTTTTAAGAAAACTCTCATTACATGCATTTTTACTATGAAAGACATTTTCAAAGAATGATATATTTCTTGACTCAATGATTGTATTGACATGTATATCAGAAATATCAGATTTATGCACAAGAAAACGATATGCATTGTTATTTATTGCATAACCAATAAATATACAATCAATAGTCTTAGGTCTTATTTTAATCCTTTTGGGAATAGGAACCATCACCTTAATCAAACACCCTCACACTTTTAAATATTTGCAGGAAGGACTCTGACATTTTCATAATTCATAAGGCGTTTTGTCTAACTTCTTGTGGAGTAGTCTATTTAAAATATAATTTGCTGAAAGCAAAGCTTCCCCTACAAGTTCTAAGGTAATCTCAAACTAATCAACATAGCATTCATCATCTCTTTCAATGTTCTATTTTTACGTTCAGCAATTTCATTTTGCTGAGGTGTATAAGGCGTAGAAGTTTGGTGAATAATATCATGTTCTTAACAGAACCTATCAAAATGTGTGTCATATTCACCACCTCGATCACTTCTTATTACCTTATTCTTTTTGTCAAGTTGATTTTCAACCTCATTTTTATAATGTATAAATTTTTTCAATACTTCATCTTTACTCCTTAGCAAATATGCATAGCAATATGTTATGAATCATCAATAAATGTAGCAAAGTATTTATTTCTACCTTTAGTTTAAACATATTGCAAATCACATGTATGACTATGAATTAACTCTAGAGGTTCAGTACTTCTTTCAATATTATGAAATAATGTTCTAGTTAATTTTGATTCAACACATGCCTCACATTTATGATTTGCATCAATATTGAATTTAGACAATAATTCTAAATTCATTAATTTACGCAAAGTATCAAAATTAACATGTTCTAATCTACCATACCATACATTGGAAGACTCAAGCATATAAAAAGAAGATGTGTTCTTATTATTAAAATTAGATACAATTGTCATTACATTCATCTTAAAAAGTTCATCGCTCATATATCCCTTGCTCACATAAATCCCACTTTTAGTGAGTACAAATTTGTCAGACTCAAAAACTAACTTAAAATCCTTCTTACTCAACAACGATCCAAACACAAGATTCTTTCAAAGTTCTTGAACATGTAACACATTATTGAGAGTAAATTCTTTTTCAAAAGTCATCCTCAATATAACCTTTAATTTGCTTTCAACTTTGGCAGTAAAGGAATTTCTCATGAATAGTTGTTCTCTATCATTAATTGTTTCATATGAAGAAAACATCTTTTTATCTAAACATGTGTGTCTTGTGGCCTCGGTGTTCACCCACCATTCCTTAGTATTTTTCATCAAGTTCACTTTGGATATTACAGCAAAAAAACTCATATTAGAAATATTTTCAAAAAAAATTTCTACCTCGGTTATATTGACTTGGACAGCCTTTCTCTTGTGGTTCACTTGTGTTTTACANCCACCCATCATTCCTTGGTATTTTTCATCAAGTTCACTTTGGATATTACAGCAAAAAAACTCATATTAGAAATATNTCACCCACCATTCCTTAGTATTTTTCATCAAGTTCACTTTGGATATTACAGCAAAAAAACTCATATTAGAAATATTTTCAAAAAAAATTTCTACCTCGGTTATATTGACTTGGACAGCCTTTCTCTTGTGGTTCACTTGTGTTTTACAGCTTTGACAATCCTTTACATGATACCCCGATTTATTGCACACAAAGTAGTTACCTTAAAACCTTTTGGTATCACCACCGTTGAGTCCTTGTTGGCTAACATACTTCTTTTTCTCGTTGGTTGTATTTTCATCTTCAATCACATATGTCTTTGACTCCATGAAATAATTACCAACTTTATTTTCAGAGACTCTATTGTCCTCCTCAATCCTCAATCTCACAATCAAGTATTCAAATTTCATTTCTTTGCATATGTGCATCAAATAATTTTTGAAGTCTTTCCAATTTGGAGGTAATTTCTCAATAATTGCAGCCACTTGAAAAGATTTACTAAGCATCATCCCTTCAACATGAATCTCGTGTAGGATAATTTAAAGATCTTGAACTTGACTTATGATAGTTTTGAAATTCACCATTTTGTAGTCAAGGAATCTGCCCACAACGAATTTCTTTATTCTAGCATCCTCCATCTTGTATTTTCTATCCAAGGATTCCTACAACTCTCTAGCCGTCTTGATTGGACTATACACATTATATAATATATTATCCAATTCATTACAGATATAATTTTTGCACAAAAAATTAGAATGCTTCCATGCATCTACCTCATCAACAATTTGGCAGTCGGTATCATTCTCACTACAAACAGGAGCATCTTCATGAAAAAATTTTACAAGATTCAACGTAGTGAGATAGAACAACATTTTTTTTGTCATCTCTTGAAATCATTCTCATTGAACTTTTAGGGTTTCTTCCCATGAGACACATGAGTAGAAACAGAAATAGGCACCACATACATAATATGATTTGTAGTAGCGGGAACATTATTATCATTTACAATCATTTTTGATAAACAAATATTACAAGATATTCAAAGCAGGAAAACAATAACACTTTTCAAAGCAAGTTACTAAAACAGAGATAATCTATGTACTGTTCAGTGTCATTGTTTTGAAGTTACTATTTTAACATTTTTGTATGGAGTCACTGTTTGGTATAACTGTAACAGTTTTTTGTAACTATTTAAAGGATATGCATGAATAGAGTCATTGTTTTGTGTAACTATAACTGTTTGGTATAACTGTTTGAATTAAACACATAAAAAGAACATATAATATTTTTTTCCACAAAATTTTTCAATTATTTTCAAAATATCACAGATTGTAAAAAATAAATTTTAACAATTTGCAGTATTTTAGAATACTAAAATGTGTATCAAAAACACAACTAGTAATTATACAAATTCGAAAAATTTGTCTTAAAATTGTTGTTTATTGTATTTCAAATATTGTAAAATTACTTATTGAAATTTCTAATTTAAAACATATAATGTATAACAAAACAGTAACAATCAAGTGCGAAACAGTTATATATAAACAGTCTTACACGAAAGAGTTAGAGTTACACTTGTTACACATAAACTGTTTGTTTAAGCAATATAAATACTAACCTGGTTACAGAATAGAAATTATTATTGAAATTGATGTAGATCAAGACTAGTGTTTGATACTATGTCCTTAAGATAAATTTCACCCCTACACACGATACTTATGGAATATCGAGCGTTTATCACCTAAGATACAATGATATTTACACGAGTAGAAATAGCACTTCATTCTACTCGTCCAACGAACCAGAAATTGTGTTGTGTACTATCGAAAATGCAGACTTCCATAATTATGTATGTGACTGTCTTAAATGACTAAGAATATAATGGATGAATTGGAATTGTCGAATGCAAAATAATTATGTGACCGGGTTATTTATAGAGAGAATAGTGACTGTCCGGATCAGCCACCATATGAACGAATGCAACCCAGTAGACACATGCAGACTGTAGACACCACTTGTGTAATTGTTCTCTATGAACAGACACAACTCAATTTCGGACTGGAGGAAAGTAACAACTCTGAATTAGTGCAATCCAACGAATACCGAAAATTAATTTCGATTCAGAAATTCTTGCCCAATTAATTAAATGAATTCTCTCCAAAATGGTCTACCCACACCCGAGCCCAGCCAAGTCGTGGCGGGCAGGCGGGGCACGCACGCGTGTGTTGTAGAACCAAATGTATATAGGGACTTGTTCCGCTCATAAAATTGTGGTACCCCTTAAGGCCCAACCTCATATAGCAAATTTGGCCTATATATATTCATGTATAATTTTTTCCTCAACTAATGTGGGATTGGTATCAAGTCCCACATTGTACATCATTTATTTCCACATTTCAAGAGAGTCACTTTGGAGTCTATTTTTTCATTCATTTTTTACTCGATTTGAGTAAGTAAGTATATTACATTATTTTTCTCACGGAATAGAATACGAATCCATGAAAGTTTACTTAAAACAACGAACATATCCCACTTTAATTTAAACTCAAAGTCGACCAAAAATTCAGTTTTTATACTTAAAAAATTGTTTGGTCCAACAGAATATTCAAAGTGACGTAGCAAAATACCTAAAAACATGTGTTAAAATTTTTTCTTGGTTATGACACTTAAGGCTTGGGTATTTGAATTTGTGAGGACTAAATTTATTTTTAGAAAAAAGATGGTTAAATGATTGTCTTCTATCAACCACCCAAATCAACTTTGTGAGGAAGCCTCGTTGGAAAGCAAGCTAGAAAGAACTTTCCCAAAGAAACCATTTCAAGAGCAAACAAGACACTTCAACTTGTTCACTCAAATGTTTGCAAGCCTATAGACCCACCATCATTTGGTAAAAATCAATATTTTATTCTCTTTATTGATGATTTTAATAGGAAAACATGTGTTTATTTTTTTTTTTAAAAATCGAAGGTGTTGGTGTTTTCAAAAAGTTTTAAGACTTTTATTGAAAAATAAAGTAGGTATGAAGTTAAGACAACTGGATCCGATAAAAGAGGTGAATTTACATCAAATGTGTTCAAAAAATTTTGAGAAGAAAATGGAATTCTCCATTCTGTAACAGTTCCAAGATCACCACAGCAAATAGTGTTGCCAAAAGAAAACAATCATACCATTCTTCATAAGGCTTGAACTATGTTAAAGAGTAAGAAAATGCCCAAGAAGTTTTACGTGAAACTAATTAATTGTGTTATCTATTTGGTAAACTGGTATCCCACTAGAAGTATTCAAGACAAAACACCATAAGAAGCATGCAGAGGAATCAAGTCAAATGTCTCTCATTTGCGGGTCTTTTGAAGCGTTTGCTATGCACTGTGCCGAATCCTGCTTATAACGCTTTGGGGTTCTGAGCGACTTCCAGCAGAAAGACTGAACTGAGCTTGGCGAGCTAGAGAAGCTTGGCTGAGCTAGTGGAGCTGTTGGCGGTTGTGTTATCCTAATGAAATTAAACTTTATCACAAATGTGATTATCTCAATCATCCATTATTATCATGATAGGCATAATTTTTCCACATCACATATGATGTATTTAGTATTTAAACTGACCGTGCATTTGCAGAGGGTCCTACTAGTGGTATTGTAATGCAATGCAATGTTTCCCTTAATTGCGGGTTGACCCCGAGATTTAGATGCCACCATGCCAAGGGAAGAGTGCTCTAGATAACTACTACACTTCTACAATCAATAAGTTTTCCAGATCACTGCTACCTTGCAAAGTGGAAGAGTGATCTTCCTTGTAGTGGTCAATCATATGTCAGCATTTACATCCATAAGACTCAAACATTTACAAAATTGATAACTTGACAAATAAGCAGCAAAACAAAATTTTAAATAGTAAAAGACCTGTTAGTGACATTTTTACAAAAAAAAAAAAAAAAATCAGGGGACTGGTAAATGTGGCCTATCAAACAGGTCTCCTAGCTCCGTCTCTGCTTCAAAAGAATAAATCATATTAGACAAGGTATTGATAAATGTATGNTAAAATAAAATCAGGGGACTGGTAAATGTGGCCTATCAAACAGGTCTCCTAACTCCGTCTCTGCTTCAAAAGAATAAATCATATTAGACAAGGTATTGATAAATGTATGAAGTACCGTATGAGCATGGAAATTCCAAACTATGCAAGGGTGTTAAGAAAGCTTACCATTGGAAATTAATATCTTTTCCTGCTCTAATATTCTGCTTATCGTAAAATTGCACCATCTGCCTTTGCCATGGATCTCATCCTACTCCTTGTTTAAAACTCAAGCTTCACTATTCCGAGCATATGCCAGTCCTTTGAAAGGAATTTGGCCATTTTTTTTCATCCACTGGACAATAACTTTGTCATCGCCAATTCAAAAAGGAATGGAAATCACTTAGTTGGCACTGCTACTGAGTTGGTATTAAGTGCTTAGATGCCTTGGGAGCATTTGTCTTCATCTTTTCATTATCTTGGTCCTTCTTCGAGGCACTTAATTTCACCTTCTCATTTTCTGCTTCCTTGAGTGCTTTCTTCTTTTCAAACTCAAGCTGCTTGCAGTTTTCATCATGGGCTCGAACAAACATTCTCACAAAATTAAGCAACGTAGAAACAACTGCAGAACACATTCCAGAAAAAGTGCATAAGCAGGGGAGAACATCTATTTGCAATTATGAACTGCAGAAAATAACAATTTAATTGGCAGAAGGTTCTAGAAGTAAATAACTTTTATTTTTCAGGAGGCTGCAAAATGGTCGGCATCTATCTCCTCTAAATCTTTGAGGTTAACCCNGGTGAAATATTTGCCCACAACATAAGCAGGGGAGAACATCTATTTGCAATTATGAACTGCAGAAAATAACAATTTAATTGGCAGAAGGTTCTAGAAGTAAATAACTTTTATTTTTCAGGAGGCTGCAAAATGGTCGGCATCTATCTCCTCTAAATCTTTGAGGTTAACCCCAACTCCTCTCCCCCCCCCAAAAAAAAAAAAAAAAACCCAAAACAAAAAAAACCAAGAATCATACCTTGTTTGAGGATAATACGCAGCCCCAAATTCCTTCCTTGAATTTTTCCCTCTCTTTTCTTNCAAGGAAAAAAAAAAAAAAAAAACATAAATAGGGACGCATGTTAACAAAAGGGAAACACGGACATAGGATGAAGTTCAGCAGAATACTTTTCACTTCCCCTTGAACCTATCTGATGCATTTAGAGTTGCTGACAGAAAAATAGAAACTGCCAAGGAGTTGTCAATCAAATTTCAAAGTTGGAAAAAGTACAAATGCTTTTCAAAGAGTATAATTAAAATTAAGTTTATGATGTTAGTAATGCTATGTTATACAAATGATGTACTCAGTACAAGATAAATGGGACACGAACTGACATACTCCTTGATATCACAAGCAGGAAAGAGAGAAAATTTCTTCATTTTGCTTGAAGGATTACAGAATATTCGATATAAAGCCTTGCTCTTATTCTGAAACATGTAAATAAGATATCGAAAAACAACTTTTAGATCTAGTTTTCAACATAATTAGCAGATCCAAACTGAAATCCTCAAGGAGTGTGACAAGGAGACCATCATCGTAAAAACCCTTTACTAAGTTTCAACTTTGATTAACTTTCACCCAACACCTACAAGCTTTTCCAAGCACAGCCTCCTGAATGTTAAGCTCTACCACAGTTGAAGGGACTATAGGTTTCATGATATGCATTTCGCCTGGCATGATTTACCTTTGAGGATCAGTTCTGAGTTGTAACTTCAATCCATATGGTGTCAGAAAATCCTTGTCAGTTGCATGACCAACTACTGGGAATTTTGTTTTCAAAAAATCCGAAGAACAGGAGTGACCATCCAAATGTTGGCCTATAGCCAATTGTAGCAGAGGCAATCCACCATTCCATACACAACATACAAAGGAAACAAATGACATTAAATATCACTCCTGCAAACGAATTGCTCAAAGAGAGTCCCAGAAAGCCTAGACACTAATTTAGAAAATTTGAGGAAAGAAATTAGATTTTTTTACCTATCCGCCAAAATGTTATGGCCTGAACTGGCTTTCTATTCGCATCAGGAAAGGCAGCAAGATCTATCAACTAGATTTACATAGGAGTATCTTCCCAAACCCCAACAATGGATAGGGATCTCTAAACGAACTCACAGAGTACCGACATTTGTAGTTCAATCACAAATAGTTGCTAGCAGTGATCATTCCCGTCCACATATCCAATATATTCCATCATCATCAAGGCCCACATGGGAACTAAGCATACAAAATGGCAAATCCATGGCCTATAGGTCAAATTGCATTCTAAAGGAGTAATTATTATCCATAAAAAATGACTAATCCTCAGGCATTATTTCTGGCAAACTATGATGCCTCCAACAGTTAATCTATAGATGGGTAGCCCTCTCTTTATAGGTAAGTCCCCGTAGAACATGGAACAGTTCTCTGCCTCAGGTCCACATTTTTATTAAACGACCCTTCTCTTTTCCCTGCGTATTAGTATCCCAGGACTTACCTACCTACTAAGTGATATTAGTACCACCATGGCTCCTATTTTCTTTATACAACATCCTAGGCAGAATCTTAATTACAGTTATCAGAGGAAGAAAAAGCACAAAAGTGAATAGGTAAAACTTAGTTATAGGGGTTTAAATCACCAAAAAGACTTCCTTATACCCGAGCCTGCCTGTTCAAATGCACTTTGAAGAGACTTGATGTTTTCAAAAGACAGTGTCAAACTTCAAAGTTAGAGGAGGGATATGTCATGATAACGAAGAAATAGCTGAAGTGAAAGCTATTGCAATCAAAGATCACCACTTTTTCCAGATGGGATGCTAGTGCTAGAAGGGACATTTATTTACAACCTTTTTTGTACAGGGCGGAATGAATTGATATTTGGAGATATTTTGATGTCTGCTTGTTCATCAGCATTAATCAAATTCTGAACCCTTCATCATGTGTTATTGAGCAAATTGGCCTTCCCTGTACCGGTATTGCATGCTAGTATTATGACAGGATGAATTGTTAATGTATCATTAATCTGTATTCCATAGCTGCAATATAGGCCGGTAACTATCCAACTAAATGGTCATCATCTTATGAGCCATGACGGAAACATTTGATAATTGATTAAGAAATAACTCCTTTGTATGTATACATTAGGGGATAGGCAGATTTCATAAAGATCTTGTGTAATGTGCGGAAATCATAAGAGGATCATAACGCTATATTCTTGTTCC
Organism: Ilex paraguariensis; assembly: GCA_963454935.2. NCBI lineage: Eukaryota > Viridiplantae > Streptophyta > Magnoliopsida > Aquifoliales > Aquifoliaceae > Ilex > Ilex paraguariensis. Next base: position 346,555 of record CAUOFW020001602.1, read on the forward strand.
TTTGCTGGAACTTGAATATCATATGGATGTTTTGTGCTCATGTGCCTCTCCGATCTGTCTAATATCCAAATCGTAAGATGTAGGAGTACAGCTAGATTGTTAGGATTCGATAGTTTGGTTCACTATTTGATTTTGTCTTGTGTAAAATGAGGTGCTTTGCATTCACCCATCTTTAGATATCATTTAAGGAGAAATATGAGACTTAAGTATTCTAGACACTATCTAAATCATGGTAATTGGTAACATTACCCACTTGTCTATTGTAAAATATTTTGTTGTCTTTGTGCACAGCTCACTAGTCTGTCAACAAGAGTCTGACTAATGTCCAATGCAAGAGTATCTTCCCACATATTCAAGTACCCAGTTGATGAAAAGAATTTTGGGGTTTGTACTTTACATGTATTCCTTGTCTTCGACTCCTCTTCCTCATCTTTTGACATCAATAGAAGCAACAGTCAATGTTGGACATCAACCAACCAGTAATCGAATAAAATCTCTTGCTAATCAACTAATTGCATATGCAGCTAATCCCATAAATCACTCAAAACAGCCAATTCTATCCTAGCTCATAAGATTTTAAGCAATCCAAATCCTCAAGGGTCAAGGATGCAAAATATCAATACTGGAGGTGTAGTAGTTAGAATTGTATGACAATGATATGTGATACTTGCCACAAAATCTGATGCCAAAGAGCTCAAAGGAAACGTTTCCCTCCATGGTAACACAATCCAGTTGATGTATGAAACAATAAATACTGTATCATACGTGACTGCACCAAAAGATACTACCTACCAGCACCAATGTTAAACAAATCAATTCCTTCACTTTTTATTTTTGCCTTTACCAGCAAAGTGAGTACCTCTATGACCTTTAAGGAGTAAATTGTATTTTTGGCTTCCAAAAATTTTATTGACATTTGACAATTTATATTTTTTATACTTATTTGCCTTTTGCAGAATGGTTCCAAAGCCCATCTACGGTTATCCAAATCCATTCTGTTTTTTCCCACATGCCGTTTATAGTGGGTGGAAGTGGTATTGCAATCATTGGAGATGACTAAAAAGAAGAAAAAATTTCTCATGATGATGGCTTTCTTTTGAGATGCTTACGGAGCCATGTTAACTTAGATATTGACTTTGAAAACGATTTTTGAACTGTTGCTTTGCCTACCTTTTTTGTACCACGAAAGTTAATTATTTCTTGGTTCGGTTTTTTAGTTTGTTTATGTTAGACAATCTCTAATAGAACTCAAACCCTTATCCAAATTTGAGTAAAAAAACAAAAAAGTAAAAAGCTTGATTTGGTATAATTAAACCTCTCTAATGGAAAAACTCAAATTTAAAGGAAAATAAACCCAAATTTAAATGAGGATAAACTCAAATTTAAAATGGACAAAATATAATTGTTGGATCTTTAAAAAATGGTGAAATATCACCATTAAAGATTTTGGTATGAATTCGAGTTTTTGTTGATTTGAGGAAAAAATAAGTCACCCTTGATTTTATATAGTATAGGTCTAGCATTGAAGAATGTTTTTAGGAGTTTTTTACCCAAATTTAAATTTGAGTTTTAAAAAAAAAGTAAGATTTAGAGATACTCTTAGAGTTCTTATTTAATGAGAATAGGATAGGGTAATATTGTAATTACCCAATTATTTCTCTACTATAAAAAAGAAGTATAGGGCAACACACTTGTACACACTTTATTTCTCCTAATCTCTTTTTTGTCTCTTATTTTCTTCTACTCTCTCTAAACCCTAATCTTGATTTAACATTTTAACTTAATATCAAAGCAATTATTCCTCAATTACAAATCAGATCAAGGAAGCAGAAGAAAAACTCACAACTTTCACTCGTCGGTGAGTTTCCAGAAATGAGAAGACACCTCCGAGATCAACTTCCTGTCCAGTTATTTAAGGTGATTTTTGTAAATTTTTTTGAGGTCATCTTACTTAACTTTTAATTTTTTGAATATTGTTCAAAAAAAAATGTGATCGGCTCTTCGATCTAGCTGCTGCTAGGTGCAACCCATCTGGTTTTGATGTTTCGATTCCCTCCAGACAACACTAAGGCTTCCAGAGGCACTGTTGGCAGATCCATCTGGTTNATGTGATCGGCTCTTCGATCTAGCTGCTGCTAGGTGCAACCCATCTGGTTTTGATGTTTCAATTCCCTCCAGACAACACTAAGGCTTCCAGAGGCACTGTTGGCAGATCCATCTGGTTTGGGTTGATTCTTTTGTGTGTATTGAGGCTGGGCAGCAGTCGACAAATACAATGCCATACACAGATACTGTTTTCGTTCTTATGTGTTCGAGTTATTCCCTTGGTGATGTACTCAACCTTCCTAGAGTGTGTTTGATGCATTTTTGGTGAGATTTTCCCAAGGGTACTATTCTAACAAGCCTATTTATCTGTTGTGTTCTTCAGTTTTTTTAGTGTTTTGCTCATTTGGCTCCTATTTTTGTGTGTGTTTTTTTTTCACGTCTAGTTCATCGGGTTGTACTGATCTGGTGTTCTTTTTTCACGTCTGGTTCATCGGGTTGTTGTGATCTGGTGTTCTTGCTCATTTGGTTCATCAAACTATTTGTGATCTGTAGCTCAAGAGCACTGGTTTGTGCTCGTTCTATGTCCTGTGGTTGACCCATTAGTTTTTGGGTAGCTTTTTGGTGATTATTGTGCTTGGATAGTGGCCTTTTCTTTTTTTAAGTATGTATTGCTGGTGATTGGTGGATTTTTGTTTTGTATTATTGAGTTCTTCCCCTCCTCCTGATTTACATTTAGTTGGGGTTTATTATGGCAACTCCGGAAGAGGTAAAGGAACCCACAATTGATGATCAGGTTAGACTGGTTCATTCAGTGGATGACTCGGTAAGACAAATTACTTCTTTGAAATTAAATGGCAGCAATTACTACTCTTGGTCGCACGAAATTAAAGTTTTCCAATGGGACGAAAAAAAGGTAAAGTACTTGACTGACAGTCCTTCTTCTAAGGACTCAAAAAATTTTGCAGACTGGTGTAGTGAGAATTCCCTGGTTGTGCCTGAGATTGAACCATTTATAGCTTTTACTGTACAACTTCTTGATACTTCTAAGAAGATATGAGATTCTCTTGAGGAGATGTACTCACACGAACACAATGTATCTCGGATTTATAAGTTTTTTGAGTGTATATAATATCAAACAAGGTAATAAATAACTTGTTGAACATTATGGTCCCTTGAAAGGGTTGTGGGAAGAACTACTGCTTTATCAGTCACTGAGTATGGATCTGGAGGTACAACGATGACAACTTGAAGTGTTTCACATTGCGTTGCTCTTATCCAGTCTTAACTTTGAGCATGGTATATTTAAAGATCAGATTCTGGCGAGTGAGAAACTTCCATCTAATGTCAATGCGTACACCTCCAACATGCTTCTCTTACTCGTGGGACTTCTTCAGTGTCTCAAGCGTCTTCTGCCTTGATTTCTAATGATGATGGTTGTGGCGATTCTCGTGGTGATCGTGGTCGAGCAAGGCATCCACCCCAAGGTGGTACTCATGGTGGTAGAGGCTCTGGTCGTGGAGGACATGGTGGTCGTGGTCGTGGTGATTGTGGCAATCATTCATTAAACTACATGTCTCCATACATCCCAGCAAAACAGTGTTGCAGAATGCAAGCATCGTCATTTATTAGATGTTGCTCAAACTCTTATGTTTAACATGAATGTACTCTTACTTCAGTTTATTTTATTAATTGGATGTCATCACCCATCCTAGGCAACAAATTTTTGTTTTTCTTGCTTTACCCTAATTCATCACTCTTTTGTCTCACCCCTCATGCTTTTAGTTGTGTTGCGTTTGTTCACCTTCTTTGTCCAAGTCCGAATAAACTTTCACCTTTCGGTTACATATACCTTTTTGGGATACTCTCATACTCAAAAAGATTATCACTGTTATGACCCTATTTCTCGTCAGTATTATGTTAGTGCTAATGTTACCTTTTTTAAGGAGTCATCTTTTTTGTATGAGTCAAGACAAGATCTTTACCTTGATTTAATCTCTCCTAGAGTCTAGGGGACCTCTTGTTGCCTCTCATGCTAGAATATATATCTTCTTCTTCTTCGATTTTTAACCCTCCATTACAAGTTTATTATCGTTCCACAGACAGACAGATTATTCCCTATGCTCCAACACATCTACCAGTGCTTGATTCCTCTGAGGCCTTGTCTTCTATAGTTGTTCCTAATTCCTCGAAACAGGCATTAGCATATCCTGGATGGAAACTAGCTATTGATGAGGAGATCAAAGCCCTCAATGAAAATCACACTTGGAACCTCACATCTCTTTCCCCTAGTAAGCACCCAGTCAGTAGCCGCTGGGTCTACACTGTGAAATATCATCCTGATCGATCAGTTGAGCATTTGAAAGCACACCTGATTGCCAAAGGCTACAGTCAGACATATGGTGTAGTTTACTGTGAGACATTCTCACCCGTTACTCGTATAAATTTTGTTAGAGTTCTTATTTCTATTGCGATTAGTTGTGATTGGCCTTTGTATCAACTAAATATAAATAACCTTTTTCTACATGAAGATCTACAAGAGGAGGTATAAATGAGTCAACCTCCTAGTTATGTTGTTCTAAGTCGAAAATAATTAGTGTGTTGTCTAAAGAAAGTACTATATGGCTTGAAACAGTCACCACGTGCTTGGTTTGATAAGTTTAGTATAGTGGTATTTTAGTTTAGTTTTTAACGCTCTACTTTAGATCATTCAGTTTTTATTCGTCAATCTTCTGTTGGTGTTATCATTGCTATTGTGTATGTTGATCTTATTATCAATGGTAATGACTCTGATGGTATTGCTCACTTCAAGATTCATTTAGGGAGGCAGTTTCATACCAAAAATTTAGGTCTTCTTTGGTACTTTATAGGGATTGAGGTTGCCTAGTCAAAGGAGGATATCAGTTTCAGTTCATGTCAACGTAAGTGTGCATTGGACTTAACTATCTGAAACTGATACTCTTGATGCTCGTCCGATTGATACTCTCATGGACTCTATACAGTGAAATTAAATCTAGCTAGTGGAGAAGTTTTTGATGATCGTAAGCCTCAATGGGAGGATATGTGTTGCATACTTTGGTATCTAAAAAGAGCTCTAGAAAAGGGTTATTATATTGTTCATCATCACCCATATATATCTGTTATCAATTTTTTTGATGCTGACTGCATAGGTAGTCATAGTGATAGGAGATCTACTTCTGCTTATTGCACATTTATTGGTGACAACCTTGTGTACTTGGCGTAGTAAAAAGCATAATGTGGTTGCACATTCAAGTACTAAGGTTGAATATCGCGGTATGGCTCATACTACAAGTGAGATCATACGGGTCTGCTCTTTACTTCATGATATGGGAATTAATGTACCTTCCCCATGAAGATGACTTGTGACTATCAAGTAGCAATTTTATTGCAAGTAATCCACTATTCCATATGAGCGTACTAAATACATTGAGGTGGACTGTCAATTCATTCAAGATCTCCAGATGCGTAACGAGATTATTGCTCCACATATTAAATCTGGTTATCAGCTGGATGACATTCTCACCAAGCCATTAACTTGGTCAATTTATGTTCCAAACTAGCCATTTTTTACCTTTATGCTTCCGCTTGAGGAGTGTTAAGAGTTTTTATTTTTTGTATTGGTCATATTTAATGCGTATAGAGTAATACTGAAATTACCCTAATTATTTATCTACGATAAATAAGAAGTGTAGGGCAACACAGCCGTACACACATTATTTCTCCCAATTTCTTTTTTTTCCTTCTTCTGTCTCTAAATCCTAATCTTGATTTTACATTTTGACTGTTTCAGAATATTGGCAGTACCTCAATGTCTTTCTTATACTTTCATGGACATGTGTTAGGATTTGTTTTCCAAATCTAGTTTGTAAAGCTTCATATGCAACTTAATTACCAAGCCCCCAGAACACAGTACAGCTGAACCTTCAGTGTGATCCAAAGAATCAGAAGTGTGCAAGAAAATTTGGAAGACAAAGACTAAAAACAGAGGACCTGTTAATGTAGTTCTATTGCAGTTAGGTATTTTAATTCATAATTTACCAGTAAGTAACAAATAGATGAGATACCTTGCTCAAATGGGCAACGGGCTGGATCTTCTCCAAAATAAAAAGCCAATGCATCTGCATTTCTTCCCTAAAAACATCAAAATTGTGAAAAATAATCATTTGTCTTGCAAGAACCACAAAATGTTCTGAAGTAAGTGCCGGGATGTACCACTCCAGAATAAAGTGCTGCCAATGATCTCACTTCAGCTTCCGCAAAACGAAGAAACTCCTTTAGAGTCTGAACATTTAATGAGTGACAACAATTAGCAGTGGAGACCATGAGTACATGGACTGAAATAGTTATAGACATGGGTAGTGAGAGCAAGAGAATTTCTAAAATCAGCCATGTTTCCTTCAATGGTTTAGATCTAACAAAGTATGGCAGCACCTAGAGCATCAGGCTGGTGGAGGACAACTATAATTTCCGCATTTTGCCATATTTTTAGGAGGCTCTTATGTCAGAATTCTTGAAACTCAGTTATTGTCATGTAAATAATCAAGGTTACCTTCACTCACAAAATTTCAAATAGTTCCTGTCAATTTTTAACAAAATGGGTAATAACATCAAAATTAAATATCCCCATTCAGGTATTAACTAACAACCGTGTCCTTAACACAAGGGCGTTGAGGACCTTAAATGCTATCAAGTTTTGATTGGAAAAAAAAGGAACACATTTACTAAGCTTTGTACCTATCCTTGGCTGTAAGCAGAGCCCTTATGATATGATAAAGAAGCTCAACACCATATTATGGTCCACATGACCACCACAATTATAGTCCAGTTGACCACAGCAGAAGGAACACACTGAAATTGCTAACTTTCTAGATCAATCAAATTAGGTAATATGAGAAGACAATATCCCCACTCTGTTGCTCTAGTGCTGTTATTTTATTTAGGCTGATAAGGGTGCCGTTGTTCATCTTTATTTTATTAAGCATTGAAGCATGACATCGCTTTCAAACTCCTTTTACGAAGAAGAGTTATTGCCCAGGCTATCTTAAGTAGAGCTCTCTGGCCAGTAATACACCAACCAAAAGAGGTTTGAGCCCTAAAACCCACTTCAGGGCTAGACTCCAGCGTATTCCATTGATCTCCATTTAAAACAGNCTTTTTCTTTATTTTATTAAGCATTGAAGCATGACATCGCTTTCAAACTCCTTTTACGAAGAAGAGTTATTGCCCAGGCTATCTTAAGTAGAGCTCTCTGGCCAGTAATACACCAACCAAAAGAGGTTTGAGCCCTAAAACCCACTTCAGGGCTAGACTCCAGCGTATTCCATTGATCTCCATTTAAAACAGTCAAGAGTTCTTATTTTAAGTATTAAGTCATAACTCTATTATTGTAGGGTAATATTGGAATTACCCTAAATATTGCACAGTTATAAATAAGATAGTGTAGGGCAACATAGCTCGTACACAATTGATTCTTTCATTTCTTACCTCTTCTTCTCTTTTCTCAGTCTTTCTCCAACCCTAATATCAATTTATTGCTTTCAACTTGGTATCAGAACACTTATTTCTTAATTACAAAAATCAGACCAAGCCAACCAAAGGTTATCCGCGACTATTCAAGAGTCTGGAGAGACTACCGGAAAGTGATGTCATGCTAAAGTTTCCGGCGACTAAAACCCATCTCCATGATTGACTCATTGCCCTTAGATTTATGGTGATTTTTCTAGAATTTTCTGAGACCATCTAGATCAACTTTTCATTTTTTGAAAAATATTTGAATTTTTTTGCGATCTAGAATCTAAAAGAAATTTACAATTTTTTTATGCTTCCTTCTACCTCCAACAGGCCCAACAAACATCCTAGAGGCTCGTGTGGCAGACCCATATGCCTTTGAGTGGTATTTTGGTGTTTTTTGTGGCTAGGCAGAAGTCGACCCTACACAGTGCCAGTAAAGCTCACTGTTCTGGTGTTTCTGGTTGAGGACTCCTGCTTCAGTGATGTTTGGCTCATTCTAGGTGTGTTTTTTCTTCAAGTTTTAAATATTTCTTGGGTTAGGTCTGTTTGAACCCTGCGAAGAAGTGCTGATAACACTGTTCCGGCACTGCCCAGTGTTCCAATTGCCCTAATCTGTTGTTTGTGTGTTTTGTGGTCCCTATATTTGTTGTTTGGAGATCTAATGGTGTTTTTGGGGCTTTTAATGTTGTTGGNTGATAACACTGTTCCGGCACTGCCCAGTGTTCCAATTGCCCTAATCTGTTGTTTGTGTGTTTTGTTGGCCCTATATTTGTTGTTTGGAGATCTAATGGTGTTTTTGGGGCTTTTAATGTTGTTGGCCTTCAACATTGGTGGTGTGAATTGTGTGGTTTAGGCAAATTTCTTAGTCTTTTGTTTGGTTTGGTTGCTTGTGTAATTGTGTTGGTGAGGATTATTGGTTTGATTATCCTCTGTTATCGCCTAGTTAATTGTTTTTTTTTTTACTATGGTGACTTCGGATGACGTCAAGGATACATCTGTTGATGATCAAGCTCGACAAGTTCATTCTATAGATGATCAGGTTAGACAAATCACTTTTGTAAAAATTGAATGGACACAATTATTATTCTTGAGCCCATGCTATTAAAGTTTTTTATAGGGCAAGAGGAAAATCAAATATTTGATCGAGAGCCCTCCTCAGGAAGGGTCCAACAGTTCTAAAGACAAGTGCAGTGAAAATTCCTTAGTATTACAAACCCCACCCACACAGTCTCTTCTCTTTACCCAGAAAAGAATATTTTATTCTTCTTTTTTTTATCCATTTGTTATATAATACAGTTTTATCCTTCTTATAGAACCATTTGTGAAGTTTTATGATTTTTTTTTTAAAATCATAGAAATTAATTGTTATGATCGAAGACGGTGGTATAGATGGGGACGGGAATCAAAATTTACCCACAAGCGAGAACGGGGATTAAAATTTTCCTACTAAAAGGGGTGGACCAAGGATCGACAAATATTTTTGAATCGGGTATGGGGATGGAGACTACTCCACCCACCCCTGCCCCGGTCCACTGTCATCCCTCAAGGAAGCTCATATTGCCTCTAATACGCGATTGCGTACCTTTTCCCACTCTGGCTCCAAACCCTCCTTTCCAAGTTTACCATCGTTCCACAGACAAATAGGTTGTTCTATATGCTCCAGCCCCCAACCATCACCTACTTCTACCGAGGTCCTACCTACTGATCTGTCTAATGAATCATCCTCTTCTGATTTGCCTATGGCATTAAGGAAAGGTACTTATACTTGTACCTAATATTCCATTTTTAACTTTATCTTTTTGCATAAATTTTCCTTACACTTTCGTTATTTTGCATCAGCCTTGTCTTTTATATTTGTTCCTAGTTTTTTAAAACAAGCATTAACATCTCTAGGATGAAAATTGGCTATGAATGAGGACATTAAGGCACTTCATTACAATTATACTTGGAATCTCACTTCTCTTTCGTCTAGTAAGCAACCTGTTGGTTGTCATTGGATCTACACTGTGAAATATCATCCTGATGAGTTTGTTTAGCATTTGAAGGTACGGTTGGTTGTTAAGGGCTACACCCAAACATATGGTATTGATTATTGAGAGACTTTCTCTCCTGTTGCTTGTCTTAACTCTATTAGAGTTCTTATTTCTATTGCAGTCTGTTGTGACTGACCCTTGTATCAATTGGACATAAAGAATGCATTTTTACATGGAGAATTACTGGATGAGGTATGTATGATTCAAAATTATGTTGGCACTAAAGGGGAACAATTAGTGTCTATTGAAAAAAACAATTTATGACTTGAAGCAATCACCATATGCTTGGTTTGATAAGTTTAGCACTGTTGTGCTTCAGTTTGACTTTCAGCGTTCTACTTTAGATCATTCAATTTTCACTCATCAGTCTTCTGCAAGCATTATTATTATTATAATCATTAGTGGTGATGACTCAAATGGTATTGTCCATTTCAAGACCTATTTGAGAAAATAATTTCACACCAAAGATTTAAGCCTTCTTCGGTACTTTCTAGGGATTGAGGTTGCTATCAGTTTGTGCCAACGAAAGTACGTACTAGGCTTACTATCTGAAACTGACACTCTTGGTGCTCGTCCGGTTGATACACCTACGGATCTTAGAGTTAAATTAGATTATGAGAATGGTGAAGTTTTTGAGGATATAGGGTGTCATTGGAGTTTGGATGAAAAATTAATTTATCTCAAAGTTATAAGCTCTGATATTACATATGTTGTTGATGTGGTTAGTCAGTTCGTGCATAATCCTCGTAAGCCAAATTGAAAGGTTGTCTGTCGCATACTTCGATATCTGAAAGAAACTTTGAGGAAAAGATTGTTATATCCTCCATCACCCGTAACTGTTGTTGGTTTTTTTGATGCTGACCGATCAAATAGTCATGGTGATAAACATTCTACATCTGGCTCTTGCAAGTCTATCGGAAATAATCTTGTTACCCGGCATAATAAGAAGCAAAATGAGGTTGTATGTTCTAGTGTTGAGGCTAAATATTGTGATATGACTCATTCTGCTTCTGAGATGTTGNGTCGGAAATAATCTTGTTACCCGGCATAATAAGAAGCAAAATGAGGTTGCGTGTTCTAGTGTTGAGGCTAAATATTGTGATATGACTCATTCTGCTTCTGAGATGTTGTGGGTTCGTTCTTTGCTCCATGATATAGTACTTGATGTATCTTCCCGTATGACGATGCATTATGATGATCAAGCAGCAATTTTCATTGCAAGTAATCCGGTATTTTATGAGTATACCAAATACATTGAGGTGAATTGTCATTTCATTTGAGATGTACTAACGAAAAAGGAGATCATCACCCCATATATTAAGTCTGGTGATCAGCTGGGTGACATTCTTACCAAGCCATTGGCTCGATAGACCTTTAGTAGTTTACGTTCTAATTGAGCATTTTTTATCTTCGCTCCAGCTTGAGGGGGAGTGTTAGAGTTCTTATTTTATGTATTAAGTCATAAGTCTATTAGTGCAGGGAATATTGGAATTATCCTAGATATTGCTCAGTTATAAATAAGATAGTGTTAAGATGGTGTAAAGCAACATAGCTCATACACAACTGATTATTTCATTCCTTGCCTCTTCTTCTCTTTTTTGTCTTTCACTAACCCTAATATCAATTTGTTGCATCCAACTAAAACCAAATACCGTCAAGTTCCCAGCATAAATGAAATCTAACTTCTTTTCTGGTCTCATACCCTTCCTCAAAAAGCCTATTCCATGTTTACTGGCCGATCAAGTCAGTCACAGAAAGCCATTAAGATGCAGACATCCAGTATATATACAGAATACAGACAGATTGAAATAACGAATAGAAACTAGACGGTAGAGGAAAGCTAAAAAAAGGAAAGAATGAATGAATGGATACAATGCCATAATCTTTATGAACAAGAACAGCCAGTTGTCTTCATCCTCCATACATATTTGGGGAGAATTTTGGATTCCAATACCGTAGATTAGAAGTAAGACTTATGCAGTTACATGGGATTGAAATTTTGTTATGATTTTAAAGTTATTTGTTGATAAAAGATTACAGAAAAAACCATTAGATATATGAGTGGATGGTAGATTGGCATCATACTTCCAAGTCATGGTACATGTCTACATGTCAACAAATACATCACTCTAGAAGGTGTGGTGTAAAGATGATTAGGTGATCATTATTCACCACAAAAACTTAAAGTTTATAGTCAGCAGAAAATAAAGAACACAAAATTGCACATAAACCTTTATCCACGTGTATAAGTTAATTAAGAGCTGATCTGCATAAGGTACCTTGCAAAACTTTTCTGACACGGGACCATCATTTTCTGAGGCCGAGAGTTCCTGTACAACTCTTTCCAGCCCTTTGCTAATTGCTTGCATTTCCTCTGCCAAATATTTCAATTGTATCTGCATGATAATCAATGTTTTAGACCATTACATATATATATATATATACCAAGCTTCAATAGAAACCCATGCTTTCCACAAAATGGCATTAAGCATGAATACCTTTGTTGAAGCCTCCAAACTCGCAAGGTCTTTTTGGAAATCCAAAAGTTCTGGTAGCTTTTCAGCAAGCACCTACAAATAGTCAAGCAGAAATTTTTGACCAAAAAGAACTGATCAATTTAAACAGGAAAAAAGCATATGGGGACGAACCTCTATGGTCGGCAATGACACAGTAAAAATAACTTTGCAGAAAAAATAAGTTAACGACAAAAAGTACCACTAGAGACACCAAGGGAAAAAAAAATAGAAACAATAAGGGGGTGCAACCCATGCACGCAAAGCAACAACGAAATTCAGCTGTTCCAATGGAACCAATAAAACAAACAGTAAAAACATATCATCGAGCTTATAACCCTCCCCATCATATTATATTTTTTTACACAGGATTTTTGTTTCTAGAATCTTTCTTTGAAAAGCAGAAGTTTTTCAAGGTTATTCTTGGTCAAATCTAACTCCATTTTCTTATACCAACTCTGTTCAAGAGCAAGTTGGCCTTATTCGATTTCGGCATTTCAATATTCTGAAATACTTCACCAATTCAGTGATTGATTTGTCAAGTCTGGCTTTCTAGGGTTTACCTCATTGAATGGTGTCAGAGTTTACTCTAATGTAGTACTAAGATCTCAGAATAAGCAGGGTTCATGCAAACATATAAATGGACCTAGGCTCTCCATTGCTAATAGGCACACTTCTCTTGTTACATAAAATAAACAAGTCTTGCTGATAATCTTAGAAAGATTCAATCCTCACATATGCAAAGAGTGGATTGGAACAGCTAAAGCTCAAGGACAATTGTTCTACCAGAGAGAGGAACTTATGCAAAGAGCAATTCTCTGCCAAAGAGGAGAAAATTATAGTACTTACTATTGAGATGCTTTCTTAAGAAACACTCAATTTTATTTGATAATAGTTTGGTACAGTTAGAGCATCCAACTCAAAACCAATTAGCAATGAGTGGAGAGTTATGAAGCATATAAACCAACTTTGGGTCTACTGAATTTTTCGATGTAGGATAGCTTGCTTCACCCTGCCTCACGTTGGACTCGGGCTCATACGTGAGGTTACCAAACAAATAGACAAAGATTCATATCGGGAAATTCAAATAGGCAAGAGACTTAGTCCACTAACTATCTAGGGTTCAATTCTAATACCATGTTAGAGCACTCAAAACCAAATTACAATGAGTGGAGAGACCCAAGCATATAAAACAACCATGGGTCTATTAATTTTCTGATATGCGATACATCTCTTTACAAGTACATAGCAAGTTATGCAACTGAAAAAGTGAACAAGTCATCCAACCAAAAAGCATTACATCGTAATCATAAAAGATTACTTAAAAACCACACAAAGTAGCCAAAATGCAACAGAAAGGAGTTCCTTGAAAAGCTTAAGTGATCAAAACCCAAGAAGATATTAACAAATAAATTAATTTCCATAACCCTTCCACCACTTCACATCTATTGCCAAATATTCTTGCATTCATTTCCAACCAAATGACCCAAATTGTAGCTAAAATTCCAATAGACTAGTTTGCTTGTTGAAGAGGAGTTAAACGACCAGTGACATACTTGGTTGAGCAAATAAAACTAACTAAATGAATAATCCATGTGAAACAAACAACTGTGACAACTCACAACCTTTAAGAACTCAGCTTGATACCATATCAAGTCTCCCAACTCGTAACCAATATATAGTGAGTAGAGCACCATGACCAATATGCTAACTTGGAAGTATTAAAGGCATCCAACCAAAAACCAACTGGCAATAGGTGAAGAGGTCCATTAACCCTATAAACCAAACTTAGTTCATCCTAGTCATTCGATATGGAAGATACGCTCTCTTTACACCCAACCTTACAAGGGGCTCCAGCTCATACGTCAGTCTAACAAACAAACAAACATGAAAAATGATAAACTTGAATGGGCAAGAAACTTGGTCCACTGATCACTACTAAAAACATTTGAAATTGTGATCTTTCAGTTTTCTTACTTCACTTTTTATTTCCAAAATAAGTAACTTAATACCAGATCTGTTGAGAAGTAAGCAAGTCAAGCTTTCTAAGCATTCCTTTCTAATTGGAATAGCCAATAAATTCAAGGCATCAACTTTGAGCAACTCTTCAAGCTAAATTAATTTGTGGAGATGTGAAATGATCTTAGATGCCTATATCATGAATTGTTTTTTGAAAAAAATAGTGACCTTTAATATGCAGTGCATGTATGCAATGAAAGAATTAGACTGAAAGTTTAAGATTTAAAAAATGTTTGTTACATTCAGCATAAGACCATGTGTAATATGAATGACACTTTCAAGACAAAACTAACTGATAACATAACCAGCAGCAACTTTCCAAACTTTTGTACCTTACAAAGATAGTGCATAAGGGTCAGCTTTCTGTTACGGGCCCGTGTATCAGTGAGTTTAAGAAGACTATCCAATCGAAATCCAACAGCAGAACCTGTAGGCATAAAATTGCAAAATTATAACATGGGGGAAAAAAAAAAGGAAAATAGTAATGAAGAAAGCTATCTGCAATCCCTAAAATTAAGGTGAGAGTTCCTATAGAGGGGAGGCTGGGATGTTGCCAACAGATAACATAGACTATGGGAAAATATTAGCATATATAGCTAGAGTTTGGGATAAACAGTCATGTTGAAGCAGACACAACTTTTCTATTACAACTGCGACATACCAACTAAAGAGAGGGCATCACAAAAATAGTGTGAATGAAACATCTTAAAAATTTGGGGTAAGCTTATGGAGTGAGATGCTAGTAGGCTGCCGGACATGATTCCTAATGTGAAGCAAAGACAAAAGGCATATACCTAACTTGATTGCCTAAAACATTGAAGCTTGAACTGTACAGAGGATTGTAGCCACATCAGTATATTAGGATCACCCCATGTTGGCCTATATCATTGAGGAGTTTCACTGCTTATTGCCAACTGGTTTTGAGTTCTTCTACGATGGTATCAAAGATGGGTCTTCGACAGTAAGTGGGTCAAGTCTCTCAACTATTTGAATATTCTGGTATGCATGTTTACCTATTGTTTCCTAGCCCACATGCAAGTCCCTGTCTCACGTGAGCAAGCCTATAACTAGAGCTTGTATGAGACATCGAAAGATTAGTGTTACCTATGATTGATTTGTTGAGGAGCATCATCACTCATTACCAATTGGTTTTGACTAGAAATCTCTAGCTTGATACCAGAGTTGGGCCTTCCATGGCTAGTGGGCAAAGTCTGTCATCCACTTGAATTTCTCGATATGCATCTTTGTTTGTTTGTTTGTTAGCTCAAGTGCAAACCTAAGTTCCATTTGATGGGATGTGCAAAGAGAGTTTGAATTCCAGGGAAATATTTAGGATCACCAAAGGTTGATTTTTTCGGTTGAAAAGCATCTCTAGTAATTGCCAATTATTTGGATATGTTACATATGTATACTCCAACAATCATCAAATTTGAGATATATTTGGGCCTATAAATAGCTTGTGTAGGTAACATAAGCTTATAATGGAGCAATCATCGAAGTCATTTAAGCAAGATTTTATTCATGGTATACATTGACTAGTCACATAAAGCCTTTGAGGTATGAGGAGAAAAAGAAACAGTTTTTCTTAGGGTAAATTACAATAACACACCTAGGAATTTTACCTTATTATTTGGCCACCCTCTAACATTTCATAAATGACAAGGAGAACCATTAGAAAGTTGACTTATCAACGCTCGGTCAGAATTGATAATTAATTGAAATTGGTCAAAATTGATTAAGACAAATAATTGAGAAACCCCCATGGCACCTCTAACATTCTTTTCCCTCTCTACCGAAGCCATTTCCGCAACCCCCACCGCACTCTCAACTACCCCCTTTCCCACCCCACCGAACCCACACATCATGGGATGGCATCACATCAGAACAGCACCGCCGACCACGGCCTCCACCAACCCCGCAATTACCATGAGCGACATAAAGAGAACCACAAAATTATTTCTGATGAGTTGGATTGGTTTAAATTGCCATTACCACCACATCCATACAACAATGATGATATGTAGTACACTTTCCTTTAAGATGATGCATGTTACTTTCTTATTAAACACAAACAAAAATCCAATGTCAATTTAAATAAAATCATATATTATTGTAAGTGGGTATACCATTTATATCCATCACTTGAGATATTCATGAATTAAAGATCATATCTTTGCCACTAGGACTAAAGAGACATGAAAGAATGTGTGAAATACAAATCAATGTGCATGCAGTGCAAGCCATGTTCTAAATCTTAATTAAGCCAACCAAGTTTATAGACACTAGCAGTATAGCAACAGGAGACTACTTAACAAGTGGTAGTGTTACACTTATAAACTCCAGAGTCCAAACTCAGAAACAATTACTTAATGAGGGGGTTTCTAACCAACTTATCTCTCGATAGAGAAACAAACTAATATATGTTATAGCTCTAAACTCCTAACGGAATCTGTCCAAGTTAATCAATCTCTGCCCACTAGGGAGCTAACAGTTCAAATTGCCCCCATAGGATTGCATTATTAATGATGACGTTTCTAGCTTTTGATTTTACAACCTAACAACAGTAGAGCCAAGTGTGTAATCTCTCTCTCTTTCAGCCAATTCGGCTACATGGTAGAAGTCACTCATCGACGATGTGGAAGATATCATCAGGGGATCATACGTACTGTGTCTGGTTGGCTGGGGTCCTCTACTTCTCATTTTGTCCCCCATCCCCATTTCCTTAAAACTACCAGCTGTAAATATCACCTGGTTTATTTACATAACAGAACCACCTTACATCATGATCAACTTGTAACAAATATCTGAGAAGAAACGGTATACTTTCATTGTTGAAGAACAAAGACTACTATGCATCAATACCTCACACAACAGAATCCCCAAACCTGTAGACGATGTATATGAAGAGAGTAAGAGTTAAGAAAATTTTACTCACCCCTTGCAGTTCCATGATTCAAAGCATTATGCAAACAATTATATGAAGAGAGTAAGAGTTAAGAAAATTTTACTCACCCCTTGCAGTTCCATGATTCAAAGCATTGCCCAGTGAAAGAATTGTTTGCATAATTCTCTTTAACTTCACCGAATTCCTGACCTGATAAAAGACTATCTTAGGTGTACATCCTCATTATGGTAAGCAAAAGGAAGTTAAAGGGCATAACAGCTTGCCTCTTCAGATGCAGAATTTACAAGATTCAAACTATTTTTAAGGTCAGAAACCTGAGAAAAATAAAGAAAATATTCAATCAATAAAGAAATAGCAGTCAAGACAAGAAAATATCAGATTAATATCAACAAAGATGAAAGAATGAAGAAGGTGGTGAGAAAAAGTTTCTTCTGACCTGGGAACCAAATTGCATTTTAAAAGAGAAAACTCTTAGCTTGGACTCCACCCGTGGGACTTTCATCAACTCTACGAAAAACTGTCCCAGATATATTCAAAGTAGGTTTATTAGGACATAATGACATACAAAGTGAATTGAAACACAAATGAAGGTGATTTTCCAAACATTATTCTGCAAAAAAAGAGGAGAAAACTTATTTGGCAGTTCAACTAGTAACAACTAAGGTAGCAATATCAGTGATTTTGAGTTCAGGAAGAATATAAGAAACAAATTAATGGGGAGATGGTAAGTCAATAGTAAGGTTTTTCCCTCACTCAGTGATGGTACCACCTCTTCCACCCAAACAATAAATAAAACGCAAAAGAGGAGTGACAATAAAGACAAACAAGGAGCAGCCCACCAACCTTTTCGCATTTTCCTAAGTTCTCCTTGTCGCCATTATAATTCTGAAAGAATGAAAAACAAGTCAATTACAACACAGATAAGTGAAATGATCACATTTTGAATATTGTATACAGCAATCTGATGTCCAATAGTTGTTTGGACTTTGGAACATATAGAAACTCCAACCACCCCTTGTACAAAATAGATCGTATTAAAACTCACATCACCTCTTATATCCCTACATACTAGGGGTCGTGTACACACAATAACCATGCACAAATAGTAAAAAAGAAGAAAGGATATAGAAGTGGGTAGGAAATAGAATAGATAAGTTTAGATGGTTAAATATGATTAAAGAAAAAGGAATAGCTGATTACATAAAAATATATAAGATATTAATAGTAGAATTGAAATAAACTACTAATAACTAGCTAACAGCCACAAATAAAGGGAGAGAGAGAACACCAAACCCACCCTCTCCCTTTATTACTAATGTAGATTTGTTTGCTAGGAACATTTAAAGTATTGCTGTTGTAGTCCCAAATTAAAAAACAGAAAAAAAAATCACAAACAAAGGGTCCTTACCTTGAGAAGTTCCATTTCCTCATTTGTCGGACAAAACTTTATGAGATTATCAACCTGATCAATGTCCAGTGCTGAATCATCCAAAGCAAGGACTGAACTCTGTGAAACAATAGGTAAAAGCAACGATTACATCGAAAACTGATAAAAGTGACAGTAGTTTACTATTTCTACCTCATGGAGAGCTAGGATCCATGACCATGACATGAGAATGGCACTTCAATAAGCAAACAAGATTCATCAATATTATTAAGGACACAATTATACATCTATGCTACCCATAGCGACTCGTGGGACATGTGTATTTGCATGTTTTATTATGCATGGGCATGAATTGGAAGAAAGACAGAGTGGTATATATATATACTTAAGCGCAAAACACACTTTTCCAGAAGACGCTCAACCATGTCTCTTAGACTTTCTCTTCAACTCTCTCTCTCTCTCTTCCTTCATATACCCCATATTCCATGTCTTGGGCTCACTTTTCCCTTCAATCTGTTAACCCTAGACAACAATCTTTGAGTGCATAGCATAACAGCTACTGTTAGAGTTTTACTTTCCTATTGTGTCACTTTCTTATTATTCTACTTTCTCATTACGTGGTTTTTCTATTATGTTCTACTTATATATATACTTTAGTTCAAAACTAACTTTTCCAGAAGACGCTCAACCACGTCTCTTAGACTTTCTCTTCAACTCTTTCTATCTCTCTTCCTTCATATTTCTCATTTTGCATGCCTCGGACTCACTTTTCCCTTCAATCTATTAACCCCAGACAACAATCTTTGAGCCATAGCATAATAGCTATTGTTAGAGTTTTACTTTCTTGTTATGTCACTTTCTTATTATTCTACTTTTCTATTTAATAGGTTTTCTATTATGTTCTATTTTCTTAATATTGTAATTGTATTAAATAGGTGATAGGGTGTTGGCAATATAACCTAATACACCACATTGTTTCATACTCTTATTATTTCTCTCCTCTTCTCTTTCATTTCGTTAACCTTAACATACAATTATTCAAATTTCAACTTGTTAAGAGAGCAAGAAACTTGGGTGTGTCGGTGTTGGCCCTAGGCAAGCGTCTCACTAGCCTAAGGGCTAGATCAGCTCATCACACATTAAATTGTAATCATCCACCAGTTCACACTTGTCATCATCAAAATCATTCTAAGTTGTAGTTTTTTTATCATCAAAATATTCATACACTTGCTCATTAGTTGTTGTGATCATTGTTATGAGGTGCCTAAATCCGAGTTCGTCTCCGTTGTCTATCATCGGTGTGGATTTTAGTGTTTTCAGTCCAATTTCGTGTTTGTTCAGTGGTGTTCAAGCCAATTTGATACTAATTTAGTGGTTTTCATCCGTTTCAATCCCAATCTAGTATTTTTAGCCCAGTTTAGTATTGGTTTGATGGTTTGTACGACAGTTTGGTGCTGGTTTAGTGGTTTTCATCCCAGTTCAAATTTGGTACTATCTTTTCAACCCGATTAGTGCCGATTTAGTGGTTTTTAGTACAGTTTGGTGCAGATTTAGTAGTTTTCATCTCAATTCAATTTTTGGTTCAATGTTTTCAACCCAATTTACTATTGGTTCAATAATTTTCGACACAGTTTGTTGTTAGTTTAGTGATTTTCATCCCAATTTAGTTTTGGCTTAGTGTTCTTAGTCTAATCCAATGCTAATCTTGGAGTCTTCATCCTCATTCAGTATTGATTTATGATTTTCAGCACTGGTTCGAGCCCTTTTTAGCTAATTCAACTTTGATTTGGCTTAGTTTACCCTACTTTTTATTGTTGCAATTTAATTTATTGTTGCCTATGGCAAGTTATGGTGTTGTCAGCTGTGTTCGTATGTGCTAGTATTAATAGTGGTGGTGGTGGTGTGTTTGTCTTTTGCCGACACCGTATTCTTTTCCACTATGTTGTCATTATCGTCGTTTGAAATTACTTGTTTTATTATGATTGTTAATTATTTCTCTAGAAAACCAAAGGGATATCTTAAACTTCACACCGGATTTGTTGATCACAAAGAGTATCGTGGTCGTGTGTATCCATTAAAGAAGTCCATGAATGGTCTAAGTTTGTCATCTAGCGCTTGGATTCATCATTCTTATTGTCTGCGTGGAGATATTGCAGTTACTCAGTAATTTTCTCATCAAATCATTGGCGCAGTTCTCCTTTAGGATTCTTCATTCAAAGATGGACATTTTTTATCTCTATACTCCAGCTTGAAGAAGAGTGTTAGAGTGCTACTTTCATATTGTTTTACTTTCCTATTATGTCACTTTCCTATTGCGTGGTTTTCGTATTATGTTCTACTTTTCTAATATTGTAAAATTGTTTTCAATATCAATTTAGTATAACTATGTGATAAGGTTTTGGAAAAATAAACCCAATAGAACTTGAGTGGTCAAAATATAGCCGTCTAGGATTCTTATAAGGCTTTGTAATAGTCGTTCTCCTTTCGCATTAGCACCTGCTATTTCTGAATCTTAATTGACCATCAATGTGGGAAGTCGCCCTATGTCAACTCCCTTTGCTTTCCCTCTGTTTCACGGCATGCTTGCCTCAAATAGAGTTGGTTTTCCAATTCCCAAATCAAACTAGTAGTGGACATATTGATGTTTCTAGCAATTGCCCTTTTTTCATTTTTTTGCTTAAATTGTAGTCCGGTTACAACAACCTCCCTTGAGGTTTTGTAACTGCTGACCAATTAGTTCCAAGTCCAACTGCAAGTGGGCCACATAAAGGTCAATACAGAAATCTTGAAAGAATAGTTGCCTTATATCACCAAACTACTGACACCCACTAACGACGTTATGATGTTTGGGAGAATCTGAAAAGGACGATGAAAGCGGAGGGGAAGGCAGAGTTATTTGTCATAGCTGAAGGGATGTAGTTGTTGTTTGGACAAAGCTTGAGGCAGGTGGATGTGATTTATCCTTTTAGTGGGTCGCAATCGCTCTATTCTTGGGACTTACATTTTCTCTTAGGTTTGCAAGGTCGCAGTTTCTAATCTCTTTTCTATATCTGTGATTTCTTTTTCTCCTTAGTAGTGCAGATCTTGAATCAAATCTCTCTGATGTTTTCCTGACTAACAACTTCATTAATTTCTATTTCTAGTGCTTGGGTTCAGGAGAAGGTAAAATAGAGAAAGAAATGGTTACTCTATGGGGGTAAACTCAAGCTTTCTAAAGATGAACAAAGGTGTTAGACATCGATAACCAACCGTTGAGAATCTTAGGGAAAGGAGTAGACTACTCTTATTCTGCAATATACATTAAGGTAAACCATTCTAACAAACACTGTTCAAGAAGACTATGAAGATGATCCGGAATGTGGTACGACGTGAGTTTACAGATCTTAGAGGCAATCTTTTTTAGTCAAATTCAATAAGATGTTGGACAAAGAGAGGATTATAAAAGGTATGCCTTGGTCCTTTGACGGTCAACTTGTTCTATCAATTGAGTATTGTTAGATCATGTTTTGTAATTGACTAATTTTGTGGGGTCCTTTGAAAATCTCAACCTATTGCATGGTAATAATGCTACAACGATGAAGATCCTAAAACATACTGGAAAGAAATAGATCATGCATCAAAGCTACATCAAAAACACTTTGTATGCACCTTCTTGCTTAGGACAATGTAATGACCTAGATATCTAAGATGATCCATNGGTAATAATGCTACAACGATGAAGATCCTAAAACATACTGGAAAGAAATATATCATGCATCAAAGCTACATCAAAAACACTCTGTATGCACCTTCTTGCTTAGGACAATGTAATGACCTAGATATCTAAGATGATCCATTGATTTAACAGACATCGAAAGATTAGTGTTAAAATAAAATTGGTATAAGATCCAATAATGGCTCCTAGGTATTTTTAAAATAAAAAATTTTCTTCACCTCTTGTGCATTTTGAAAACATAAAATTGAGTCATCATAGGATCCCTCTTGAACAACACCTTTTAGCATTCAAGAAAACAAGTTTTTTGCTTAATTTTAGACTTAACGCCCTATGCTCGCTAACCTTCGCTAGAGCAATCTCTTTATTACTTAAGAAAAAGACTGGGAAAGGCTAAACAGAGGACAGTAAGGGTCACCCTTTGAGGTTGCTCAAGCAATCCTGGTCGCTCGAGTAGTCTTGCTCTCCTAGGTTGGTTTTGAATTCATTTTTCATTCTAATGACCACCGCCCTCACCCAGCTGGAGCAGTCATTCGTGAATCTAAATTTTATTGTTAACCAAGGTTGTCCTTATTCCCGAGGAAAGCCTTTCCTACACCTAAGGTAAGCCCCTTGTGAGTATTTTTAGAGAGAAATCTTATTTTCTACCCAGAGAGCTTCTATCACAACCCTAAATCCCTAAGACCTAAGGCCATTATCTAGTGATTCTTATCCAACCTCACAACTTGATGAAGAAGATCTTGATTGGTTGAAGACCAAATCCATTAGAGTGTGCATGCCGAGGATCGTTGGTGCACCCAAGATTTCTCAAGGCCTAGAGGATTCATTATAGTGGTGAATCCAAGTGAAACTAGACAAAATGTCTGAGAAGAACTTCAACAGAGAGACTTATTGAACGAAGGGAGCATCTAAACATAGTATTGATTGAGATATAAGGCTCAAATACTTGCAAGCTGATGTTGGATAGTGGAATAGACTTTAGTGAATCAAGAAGGTTCTCCACGATTTTTTCGGAGGAGGGTTTCTACGTCAACAAGTCACTCGTATAATTTATTATTTTTCATATACACTTGTGATTTGATGTACACATGCACACTATGTGTTTGATTGAATGAATGTTTGAATATTTTAATTATCTATAGTTGTGCATTCAAAGGTTTGGGTCATTGGGTTGGAATCCTTGCAAGATATTGAGTGTTGAGTGATTAATTGTTAAAATTAATACACTGATCTTCATGGGTTCATGGGGTCGTTGCGCTTAAAAAGAGGTTTTCACAATTAATTGTTTAATCTTTGTAAGAATTGGTAATTACAGTAGAAATAGGTTTAAAATTGGTGATTGTCTAAGCTTAAAAGTTTAAGAACCTATTCAAACCCACCTCCCTCCTCTAGGTAGTGTTGTGCAATTCACATATATAATCATAAGGGAAGATTCAAATATATCTCCCCCCCCCCCCCCCCCCCCCCCACAACAAAAATGAAGAAGAAAACACCACCCCCCCCCACTATAAACCACATCGA
>CAUOFW020001602.1:370677-419098 GCA_963454935.2 Ilex paraguariensis
CCCCCCCCCCCCCCCCCCCCCGAAACAACAATGATGGAAAGAAGCTACTCTAGCCAACAAATTTACAAGTCACTTGATGCCCATTTTGGGACGAAGTACACAACCTTCCTTGTCAAAACATGAACCAACCTATTGGGAAGGAAATTGGACGTAGGATGGGTGAATATGTTGAAACTGAGGTATGGACTACAAGAACTAAAGTATTTACAGACTTTAGTTATACGAAAAAAGCCAACAGAGTTAGGGGTGTTAATTGAGATAAGCAACTCGGGCTCAACTCAAATAAAAGTCAGCTCGAGCTCGACTCATAATCTAAACGAGATGAGTTTGAACAATTTTTTTAGCTCATTTAGAAAAATGAGTCTAAAAGGCACGACTCGTTATATGTAAAATAGTTAAGCTATTCGAGTTCGATTTGGGTTCTTGCTTGACTCGAGTTCTAAACAAGCCCAACTTAAACAATTTTTTAGATGCGTTTAAAAAAACAAGCTCACAAAGTTTGGATCAATTAACACCCCTAAACAGAGTTGCCCATGAGCCTGTGTTTACAAATTATCCTCCATGGCAAGACGAGGCACCAGATTTTGTAATGCCTCAACTCCTTAATGACATTCTATTTAAAAAGTCTCCACAGTTCTATTCAAAAAAATATATATTCTTAGATTCCCGACCACCCAACTCCAAATTAACAAGCTACTCTCTGTTTCTAATCGGGATAGATACCCTTCACCCACCTAAAATAAATGTTCCCAACCACCAACCCCACCACTACCAACACAGATCATAATCCCTCACCTTTCTCCATTAACTTTTTCTCATTCAACATACCAGCATCCAGACCCCACTCTTGAACCTTTCTCTCTCTCTTTGTCACTCACACACACATACATCAACATAGCACGTGCGTATAATTACTACCAATTACCAAACCTCCACCTTTCTCTTTTTCTCTCTCACACACATCCCACTTTTCTTGTTTGTCTAGGTTGTGATGATGGGTTGTATTTTGAGCGTTGAGGGATAATAGTTAGTTGCATGGAATTTGATTGTTTTTTGTTTCATAGAGGGAGAATGAAAGAGGTGTGATTGAAGACTTTTTTTTAATGGAGAGGAGAGAGCTTAGTTGAGTTTTGACAACAAAATAATATGTAAACCAGGGCAATCTTGTTATTTCTTATTTCCCAATTACCAATTGGACATTCCTTACTGATAAGTAGTTAACTGTTATTATCCATATGTGAGGGGATCTAGTTGTAGTTTGAAAAACCTCAAGGGATGTGGATGTAATTTACTTATTCAAACAATATGACTAACGGCATCAAAGCCAAAAACCACATGAACTATCAAAAATAAAAATAATGTATTTATGATGAAGAGAACAAAGAATAAACTTTATACGTTGTACAGGAGTGTACATGGAATCACACAATTCAGGAACCAAGAACTAGGGTCCCATTTTTAAGCCTCTGAGATGGTGTCACATGGTTAAATAAACTAAACAATAAATTAAAATAAAGATAATTTATTTGGAATGGAAAAATGGGGAGGTGCATTACATTTGACTACGTTTTGTATATCTAGTTTCTCCAATGAGCATATTTCTTTTTTCCCAGCAGGTACAATGAGCATATGTCAAACTACACCAATACATTAATATATGTATAAATTAAATTCCAAAATCTCAAGAAAATACACAATATGTCAAAAGAAATTTAAAACACAAACAAAGCACAAGTATTGCTAAAATTCAAAGATCAAAGTTACATCATGATTCATAAAAAAAAACACCAGTGAGAATACAGTGCATCCCCTGACAAGTGCACTATTACTATATAACTAGCTCCGTGCATGCATTTTTCAGACACTAAAAAGCAAATGGAGCTAGTGCATGCAATACATGTGAATAGAACATGTCTGGTAATGCATGAGTTAAGAAGCATTCAGATGCAAGATATGATGAGCAATAAAAAATAAGCAAAAACAATATCTTACCATCAAATCAGACAAAGGAATCTTAACTTTGGAGAGCATGATTTCACAATTGTATGCCCTCCTAAGGTCAACCTGCAAGGATTAGTATGAGATCTATGAGATGAAAAAGAATAGTAGATATTCTACAATGATGATAACCAGACTTTGAAAGAAAGGCCAAACTATAAAAAGGACCAGACTATGAACAAATGAGTGTATCTCGATTCCCTAGATTAAATGGAGAATAAAAGTTCTTCCAGACAAAAGAAATATCAAGCTGTACAGCTATATAGAAATCCAATATGAAGGTTACATATCAGTACCAATTGAAAATAGCCACAGGCAATACATCTTACTTCATGCCTGAATTATACACACAAAAAGAAACCTAAGAGCTCTGACCGAACTTGGGGATATACAGTGACCCTACCAGCTACCACAAACAAGTCTATAAGCAATAGAGACATCCAGACCTAGAAGGATCTGGTTGAACCTTGGTGTGGTGCCGCTCTTTTGAGAGACGTAGATCTATTTGGATCTTGGTGATGAAGGATGTCATGATAGCAGATAGTATGCAACACAAAAGTGACAAATAATGGACTGATGTGCAACCTTGTCTCATGGTGTTTCAAGATAGGGAAGTTGAGGTCAGCGGATTGTAATTTGTACATGGGGTGCAGTTTTTAGAGGAGAGGGAAGATATTTTGGCAGCCATGAGGCATGGAACTCTTTAAGGTGAAGTCTTTTAATCAAATTGTCAAGAAGTTACTCTTCTTTTTCTTTCTCTTTCAAGCCTTCTCCCAAGGTGGCCTTTTTTGTGCTGTCGGCAGCATTGAACAACATTTTAATCATTGACAACTATGAAGCACAGATACTTCGTATAAGTTGACGTACTGGATAAGATACTCGTCAGATACTTGAGAATATATATTGGATACTTATTACACGTATCCAATAATTAATAAATCATTTGTTTGTTTATGGATGAATAACGATATGGGTATTCAAGACAAATATGTTTCGTATATGGACATGGGTATGCATAGCAATATGTATAAACTTTAACTTCTAATCTTTATTATCTCCTTTTAAAATTGAATACAATGATACACATAAAGAAAAATTCATTTGACTTTGAAGATAGGTTGGGTTTTTAAGTATTATATTCTACCACATATCCAAAGGACATAGATGTTAATTATAACTTATCTCTTGTATACTATGATGAGACGATCTATGCTTATTTTAAAGCAAAATTTCCTAGTTTTTTTAATTGCTATTAAAGAATTTACTAAAAATTAAAGATAGTTCATAGTAAAAATACTTTTTCTATTTTTTGTAGCCGTATCCATATCCGATTTTTTTAGGTTTTGCGGTATCACCATGTCCATATCGTATTGTACCCATATCCCTTATCCATATCCGTGGTTCCTAGATTTGACGATATGACTCCTACAAACAAGATCATTTGAACCAGTGTTGTATGTGAACAAAGGCGAGGGAGACAGTAAACCATTTGTTACTGCACTGTTCAGTGGCAGGTGACCTGTGTTCACTTCTTTTATCCCCATTTGAAACATTCTAGATGATGCCACTATCCACCAGGAAGTGTTGTGTTGCCGGAAAAGGACATGTTTGAGGAGCACACTAATGAATGATTGGGTGGTGCCATCTTTTATGCCTTTGGCGGGGCCTTGGGTTTGAGGGGAATGGAAGGCAAAATGAAAATGAAAATGAAAAGGTATTCTTTGAGGAATAGAAAAAGAAGGTCATGTTTGGTTTGTGATCCGGAAACAGTTTTTTGTTCTTAAAATTTCAAAAATACCCAAAATCTGTTTGTTTAACATTTTTGTTCTATAAATTTTGGGAAAAAATGAGATTTGAGTCCAAGAAACAGAAAACAAGTGTAGCTTGTTTTTAGAGTTTTCTTTGAAAATTTTGAAAATAAGGAGAACAATTTTGGATGTTCAGATATGGGTATATATATAATATATATACATATTATATATAATAGTCATAGCCTGTGCCTGAAGGCACGATAAAATATAAAATTCGAGTGTCAAAAAAATCGATCCCACTATATTAAATTTTTCAAAATATATTAACTAAAAATTAATCAAATATTAAATGATTNAGGCACGATAAAATATAAAATTCGAGTGTCAAAAAAATCGATCCTACTATATTAAATTTTTCAAAATATATTAACTAAAAATTAATCAAATATTAAATGATTAAATATATGATAGAAATGAGTGATGTGATATTTTTAAGGAGGAAATATATAAATGATTAAACATGTGATAGAAATAAGTGATGTGATTTAATGTTTGAGTCCGACAAAAGGATGATGTGTAAGGTAAATGATTGGTAATGGTTTTGAGAGGAAAAATATGACTGAGATAAAATTCAAACACCCTCATGTTTTATTATATAGATATATGTGTTTATATATATAAGATATATATATATATATATTTATCTTTATATATATAAATATGTATAAATATATATATATATAATGAAATTGTCAATATAAAAATAATTTTTTTATATTTTTTTATTAATGTTTGAATTACTGTTCAAATATATATTTAGGCTGTCCAAACAAGTTTTACTATTTTCTGTATTGTAAAATTGTTTTTGAAATCATCTAACCAAAAAAGTTTTTTATCTCAAAAAATATCAAAACCACTTTCTTAAAACTATTCTCAAAAACTATTTTCGAATACTATTTTTTGAAACGCAAACNCACTGTCTTAAAACTCTTCTCAAAAATTATTTTCGGATACTATTTTTTGAAACGCAAACCAAACAGGCCCGAAGTTTTTTATGATTCTCTATTTTTGCTGCTCACGAGGTTTCCGCAGATTCTTTAGAGATTTTCATGGATGATTAAAGTATTAGTAATTACTTTCAGTGAGGCCTAACAGTACTCTGCCGAAAGTGAAAAAGCATTGTGGCTATTTAAAAAACAATATGAGCCCTTCCACATTGTCACTAGTAAAGGAACATAGAATTGGGTGTGAGGCATTCAAATGCTTGGGGGGTGGAAACAAGAATACTAATCACGAAGATGCACTACATTTACACATTTAAACCTGCCCCCGTACCAAAAACTGAAAATTGTATTCAGTCACTTCACCATGCCCAGATGATCTCAAATCTAACGTACATTTCATGCTTAACAATTATTCCATATAAACACTACAGATCAGAAGCCACAAATCTTACAGAATACTGAATGACAAGAAAATTTATTTGTTTCAGAAAGAGTTTATCACAAAAGCCAAGAACATACTAACTAAAACAGGAAAAATGAATAGGACTAAGAAAATTACTAAGCTGACCCATGCTTAGGGGGTTATTAGAACTTAGAAGCAAACAGAACTCAAGTCGCCTCATACTCCTTCAAGTCAAAGAAAGAGAACTTCAACCATATGAAAACAAATATAAGCAAGCATCCGTGCCTCATCCTAACATAAAAGTGCAATGAAGTGATTCTTAATGCTAATCTTCATGTCTGATTTTATTTTTTAATAAAAGCTAAAATCTGACCCCATTAAGGTCCAACAGACCAACTTAAACACTAACATACCAAGGGGAAGGCTCTCAGGTCCAAACCTAAGGACAACCCCTTAAAGGAATACTACCAGCCAAAAACATCACATATAGCTTAATTGGTTGATGACATGAATGGCTCTAGTGATGACTGATGAGTTAAAAAAGGATAGGCAATCAATGATGTCAATACTATTAATAGAAATGCAATCATACTCCCTCTTTAGAAAATTCAACACAAATTACCAGATGGACTTTATCAGATTTAGGTCCTGAGGCAAGACGATTTGATTTCCCGCCTGTGCCATGATCTGAATTTGGAACGGTTGCAGAGAAAAGACTCTCAAGTTCAGACATATCAAAGTCAGGAGCCCTAGCAAAGACGAAACAGGGAAAAAAATATCAATGAAATTGAATGTCCTAATGCCAATGGTTTATTGGGAAAGGAAGAAAAAGAGAGAAGAAAAGAGGAAGGAAAAAAAAAGAAGGAATATTATGAAATATTGTCTATACTTGGAAGCTTCGTCAGATTTGTGTGCCTCAGCCCATAGGCTTCCTTGCATGGCCCTAGTTAACTTCAGCCAATGATATNAAAAGAGGAAGGAAAAAAAAAGAAGGAATATTATGAAATATTGTCTATACTTGGAAGCTTCGTCAGATTTTTGTGCCTCAGCCCATAGGCTTCCTTGCATGGCCCTAGTTAACTTCAGCCAATGATATGGTTTCAGGGAGGCCTTCTTGGGTTGAGCCTGGTTCCTGAGACTGGTGCGGGGTTGCAGTCTTCCCTTTGCAGAAAAAAGTGGTCCAGGGATGGGAGGTATATTTCCGTTACTACCTGTAGAATGAGGTTGTGAAGAACCACCAGCAGCTTTTGATAAGCCATTGGCCAATGGAGCTGGTGGAGGTGGAACAGGTGGAATATGCATTGAATTCTTAGACACGGGATCCTTTGGAGTAAAACTTGGAGGAGGTGGGGGTGGTGGTGCTAAAGGTCTAACAGTAGAACCGGAGGCTGGCCCTGAGAGTAGAGGACGTGGAGGTTGGGGATGGCCTGGGACAACTGAGTTTTTCATAGGAAGAACAGAAGTAATTGGACAGGTATTCGAAGAAGCAGTCCCAGGGGGTGGCGGTGGGGGAGGAGGGGGTGTTGAACATGAGTTGCTAGTAGTGGGAGATGGAGCTGCTCCCAAGAAAAGAGGAGGTGGAGCAGGGGGCGGGGGAGTTGAAAATGAATTCTTGACAAAGGGAAATGGAGATGCCCCTGGAAAAGAAAGGGCGGGAGGTGGGGGACGAGGAGGAACCAATGAGGACTGTCCTTCACCCTTCAGTGATGCTGCAGCATTGTGTTTAAGTAAAGAATGTGATGGTTCTAAAACTGATAGATGATGACTGGATGGTTTTGGTGGTGGCTCCATTGGTGATGGTTGAGGTAGTGGTACTGGTGGAGGAGGGGGGGGAGGGGTTGCATAAGAAGTTTTGGTCACCGTTGCAGCCTCTAGAGAAAGCTGCTTTGAGGGCAGTGGCTGGGGTGGGGATGGAATGGAAACAACACTTGGCTGCACAGGTCTATGAACACGCGGAAGAGGAGATGAAACAGCAGAATGTGGGGATCCTGTCACCAGGTGGATGCTTTCTTTATTTTTAGATTCAGCATGATCGTGCAATAGAGCTGTAATGCCAAGGATAGATGGTGCACTATGGTACCTAGAGATAGGCACTGGAGAACCATGCAAGGAACTGCAATTTGAAGCTGGAATTGATAGAGAAGTTTGAGGAATTCTCTTGGCTATGATTTTAGAATGAGCATGCCTCTGAGGAGCAACCAGGAGTTCTTGGGACTCAATCTTCTTTGTCATCACGTTTGAGTCTCCAGTTGGTTTCAAAGAGGGCATAGATTGTTCCCTAGGATCTATGGGCCGTGAAATTGTGATATCGTTTTCTGCTGACTTGGATTTTGGTGTTTCCGCAACTTTTTCAGAACTTGTTCCCCGAAACTCAAGGCCATCTACAGCAGTCTGATGGGTGCCACCCTCAAGTTTTTCTTTTCTAATATTCTGAGGGGATCCACTCTCAAAGTTTTCTTTTCTAGCACTCTGAGGAGCACCAATTTCTGAATTTTCTTTTCTAGCACTTTCGGGAAGGCAAATCTCCGAGTTTTCATTTTTAACACTCAGCAGAGAGCAACTCTCTGACTTCTCTTTCCCAGCACTCTGGGGGGAGCCATCCTCCAATTCTTCTTTTGAAGTATTCTCAGAAGAGCAACTCAGCAATTTTTGATTTTGGACACATTGAGAAGAGTCACTCTCCAGTTTTTCTAATCCGGCATTCTGGGCAGAGCCACACTCCATTTTTTCTTTTTTAGCACTCTCAGGAGAACCACTCTCCAATATGTATTTTTTGGCACTCTGGGGACTATCCAATTTCTCTTGGAGAATATTTGATGCTGTGATTTGCTGGAGCATATTCAGAGCTATGTCTGACTTTGGATCAAGCCAATCCACATTGCTAAAAATCTCCTGAACTTTGGCAAATGCTTCTACAGGAAGACCTTCTTTATCCTCAATACCAGGCAAATCAATCGTGACAAGGGAAGATGTGGAGTCCATCTCTGAAAAAAGAACCTTCGTCCAAGCAAAACACACAAATTCGCCTATCAACAAATAGAAATTTCAGCACCATGCATTTGTCAAGAAGCAAGGAAAGATTTATACCTCTGTTCGAAAGTCCTTGGGAAATTGATCCTTAGAATTCCAAAGTATATCAATCTCATCGCGATTAAGCATCAAAATATTTGATCTAATAAAGGCTGTGTTGAACATTACTCGAAACATCATCTCTTCACGTTCCAGATCATTATCCAAGGTAATGCACTCGAGCACCACATCACCTTGAATATGGCAATGGACATCAATTTTAACAAGTTCACAATCTGCCTGCAAGAACAAATGGAAGTTAACAGACAAAAAGAATCATAAATTCAATTGTTAAGCTTGACAAAAAATAGCATCTCATCTTGAATATTCAAGCTAACTCATAAAATTAACCAAATCCACGATGTGAATACGGAAACATCAGAAAAGCGTGAAACACCTGTTTGGATATATACCATCTGGCATGTGTTGTCATCTTGTCAAACACACAGCTGACACAGATCATCAACAGAAAAAGAGATACAAAATGTTTGCTTGGCTGTAAGTCCCATAGCATCTCATAATGATGTTGACATGGTATATCAGGATGGAAATGGTACCACTTTCACAATCATTGTTACATGAGCAAACTACTTTACGCCATATCAACCAAGGAAAATTTTGCACTTAGCAATATTTTATCATATCCCATGACCACAGATTGCAGGATCAGATAAATCTAAGAGCTGGAGACACAGGCATTCAATATAGAGACAGAGCCACGTCCATCAAAAAAGAATGCATCCATACCAAGCTCCATACTCCTTCTCCAATTTTAAAACCATATTTTGGACATTCAACCCTAGGAAAGCAATTTAAACCTATCTTCTCAACATAAGAGCCAACTTGGAGAAGATATCCCAGTACTTATGATCTTTTTTCCAACAGTCGCGTAGAAAAGAAGTGCTAAAATATCTTCCAAGGTAAAATCATATAAAAATATTTGAATAAGATAGCAACACTCTTCATATGTTCTTCCACAAAAGTAAAAGGTAAACAAGTTGTTCCAATAGCATCACACTAAAAATGGAAAAAAAACAGGAGAATGTTAAGGCAATTTCATTATTGCATGCAAACTATGGTACAGTCACAAAATGATAGGGATGCACTTCTTCATAAACGGTGCAAACTAAACGTGGACTCAAACATTATAAACTTCAACAAAATAAGCGACATGAATGATGTCACATCAGAATCACGGCATCATAATTTTTCTTCCAATCATCAACATATAATTAAAGCAAAGATACTTGATCACTGAGGAATTTTTCAAGAAAAAAAGTGGTATTCCTCATATGCCACTCAAAAAAAATCCACCAGTACCATCACCACTTCAGAGTATGCAAGAATGAAGCAAGAGCATCTTGTTAGTAAACAATTTACCCAAAACAAATCTTATTAGTACACGAATGCACATAAATAACATATATTCCATATAATACTACAGCTAGTTTTTTGAAATATACTCACCATAAACCACAACAATTGGTTTAGATCAACCCAAAATTTCAGTTTTCTGGCCATATCTCTCAATCTCTTGTCCCTTTCTATGCCTCTTCTCTCTACTCACTAACGCTCTCTCAATCTCCAGCACATTTTTGAAAATGTACTCACCATAAACGACAACAATTGGTTTAGATCAACTCGAGTTCGATCCAATGATGACATAGCACTCCTAAAATTTCAATTTGCTGCCCGTATCTCCAACCCCTCGTTGTTCCTCTTCTCTCTCCTCACTCACGCTTTCACAATCTCTCACCTCTCTCTGCCTCTTCTCTCTCCAACCCATCTCATCCTCCCTCACACACAGCCCAAACCCCATGCATTAAAAGCCCAAAGCTCCACAGCTTCCAATTTGTTTTCATGATGACATATTGAATTCGAGCAAAAATTGCACGCACCTTTTAGGTACTTTCTTAAATTATGTTTATGTAATTCAGATCCAATAAACCCTATATCTTGCTTCCTTTGTGCTTTAATTCCGTTAACTTGGGGTTTTTACATTGGATGTACAATTTTCGATGACATTCCCCCTTTAGATCACCACCTCATCTTTCCTTTCCCTCCTGCCCTCACCACTCTCTACTTTTTATTTCAAGAAGAGAATCGCAACACAAAGATCAACGACAACTAGGTTTTAATGCAAAAGTCTGCGATTGGGCTTGGACGTTAATCCTCATGCCTCAAAAGGTATCAATCTGTTCTTTGACTTTAAAATTGCCAATTTTATGGTTGAGAGCTGAAGAATGCTAAGCTCTAATTTTGATTTCTTGAAGCTCATAAAAAAATTTGGAATTTTGAGGTTTAAATTTCCATTTTATATTTACACAATAGGTTAAGCTTTAATGTGTTTTGTGATAATGGGATTCTGTAAGGGGTCTGTGAATGAATTGGCAAGGGGGATTTTCGACAATACAGCTACATCCTAACTATGATTTTCAAGTTTGACAAAAGTAAAATCACAATTCACATGTAGCTTTTCATATATATCGAATGCATAATATGAAACTTTTGGTTTTGACGGTTATCATCCATACGATGTAAATTTTGTGTCCATATTTCTAATATTATTTATTTTACGACTTCAAAAGGAAGCTAGTGGTCATCTTGGATTATAACCATTATCTTTTCTTTTTTTTTTTTAATTATAACCATTATCTGAAGGAGATATTTTTCTCCATAAGTTTGTTCATGTGGTATGTTGAATTTAATTTTAACCACCATGACTTCCACAAAATCCTCTCACATTGCCATTTGTTTCTCTCAATACAACGCGNCTTCTAATATTATTTATTTTACGACTTCAAAAGGAAGCTAGTGGTCATCTTGGATTATAACCATTATCTTTTCTTTTTCTTTTTTAATTATAACCATTATCTGAAGGAGATATTTTTCTCCATAAGTTTGTTCATGTGGTATGTTGAATTTAATTTTAACCATGACTTCCACAAAATCCTCTCACATTGCCATTTGTTTCTCTCAATACAACGCGTGCTTTGAAGCATTAAATAGTTTTGTTAACCCATCTTTGTGTGCGTGCATGTATGTGGCATATGTAGGTAGCCCAATTATAAATCTTGGTACAAGAATTCCCCCAGTGGGCGTATTATGGCTTTTATTTTTTTCCAAGATAAGGACTCTTAAATTTTCCTTCTTTACTGCGAGTTCATTTTTTTTCTTCACCTCCATTATGATTACAAACTTTTAGTTTCATTCTCAAAATTAGACTTTGAATTTATCAACTAAAGGTTTTCGTGATGGTTTCATCACACATCATTGGGATTGAGGGTGAAAGTACCATTTTGGAAGGAGATGGCCAAGTAGCTCACATCATCACTTTTGACAATGCTACATACTGGATTGTTCCAAAAAATAGTGCACTTGCATTTCATAAGATAAAGTTTGAGTTTATGAATTTTTATTTATGGTATGTATTTTGTCCCTTGCATGTTTTATTTGTTGAATATCACTTATTCTAAAGCATAATGGGGATTGATTTTTCTAATTGGAGTTTTTTTGTATTATAAAGTACCTTTAGGCTTTGCCTCTAGTTTAACCACGTAGAACATCTTAACTTTGGTCAACCTTAACTTTATATCTGGTTATTGAATTCGATTTGGTGATTCATGCTTTTGACAAAAAATTTCATGCTCATGCATTGACTAAAATGTCCTTATCCCCTACGACATGATGACCATTTATAGTTGTCACTTTTTTAATATACATATGTATAGAAAAACCAGACATTGTTTTGTAATCCAAGCAGGCACAACAGTGAATATCTTTGAAAAAGAAAACAATAATATAAGCAAGAGCAAGATGGACTAGGAACCACCTGCTTGTAATGCCGAACAGTTTTGCTCCTCTTTGGCATCGAGAACAGCACCTTTGGAGTTCGATCAGCAACCATAAAAGGATCTTGTCCATATATTCGAAATATTGGACGACAACCCCCCTCTCCATCGATACTAGGAATGGCTCTGAGAATTATGCAATCTAATGTGAGCGCCCTGTCGAGTGGTGGCCATTCTGAGCCCACGTTCCTTCTTGAGACATATTGTAGGTACCTTAATTGAGAAGGTAATGGATTCAATGGTGACATCAATTGCAAAAGCTCGCGAGGTGCTTGCTTGTATATCATGTCTAAAGTTTTCTGCTCTCCAGTGTACTGCTTCCTATAAATCAAGAGGGCGGCTAGCATGTAAGCTAGGACCGGCCAGCCACCACGCTCGCAATGCATTAAAAGCACATTACGCTGCCCCAGGGAAAGCCAACTTTCACTTGATCTCATAAAGTGGTGGATCATCTCCATTGGCAGTAATGGGCAATTTTCATACTGCCGAGGATAGTCCATTACAGTCATATCGTATTCGGATAATATATTAGCTATTTGGCTTTGATTCTCTCCCTCTCGAAAGTTAAATACCATGAATGAAGCATCTGGAAAGTATTCACGGAGTTGACGCACTATGCCTCCCATGTACACTTTGTAATCATCATCTTCCAAAACATCAGTTGTAAAGCAACAATCGAAGACTACACATTCACAGAAAGACCCATTTTTCACTTGTACAGGTTTCACAACGTAAACTTTCATAGATTACAATATGTAGATGTGTGTGCGTGTGTCACACACGCATGAGTGTGTGCACATGTATGTGTGTGTTTGTATATATATGTGCATGTGTGTATCCCTTTTTCTCTTGCAAGTGAAAGCATGGATCAAAAATTATACAACCAATGAAATGAAGGGCACATTTCCAAAAACATGCATGCATAGACACACAAACATAAAACATACATGCTTCCGTGCATATATGCAACAGAAAATCCAATAATTTTTAGAGGTACCAAAATAGTGTGTGTCACCTCAATTAATAGAATGCATCTTTCAATCTCGCAAGGTTAAAAAATATATATAGTATATAACTCCGAAATGTTGAAAGGGAACCCCCCCCCCACCCCCCTTTTTAAGACGATTGCTTGGTGGATCATATATTATCTTAATTAGATGTAAATATTCTCTCTCTCTCTCTCTCTCTTGTGTGCAAGTACTAAATTTTAAATTTTGTCAGTTTATAAGGAATCCAAAAAGGCTAATATGGCAAAGGGAAAACAAAGGAGGAATTTTAAGGTAGAGATTGAGGACAGTTCAAGGGCCACTACATGAATTAAAATACATTCGATTTGTAGAATCTTGGAGCAACTACTTTATGCAGATAGGTGTCCAAGTCTAAGTCTGCGCCCAGTGAATCTCTCCCAACACCCTTGATCAACATGAACCAAACATAGCGATGGCATTTCGGGATTCACAATTGCTATGTTATTTCAAAGAAACTAGGGCCGTTGTGGCTATTAAAAATTTACACTTACTTCATTATTACAATAACTTAGGATGGGCCACTCCAAAGATTGTAAAGACTGAAGAGATGGTGCCATTTTCAGAATAGAAAAACTTGAGTGCAAGTCCACTTGTCCATGGAATAACTTGGGCAAGTGTTCTGTAGGATATCTAGGGTGTGACAATATGGAATAAAATTTTGACCATGTGGTAAACGGGTGAAGTATTACATGGGAGGTGAAAATACATTTAATCATGAAGCCCATTAGTGAGCTTAAATGGGTCAGAGAGTCAGTGTGCCACCTCCCCCTCCCTTGCATCCATAATCCATCACTACTTATATGAATATGCCCTTGTATAAAAAGGCATGCGCATTCACACTTGCACATAGAGAGAAATATGATGCAAGCAATTGAACCAGAAGAAACGACATATGCCAAAAAGATCTATTTCACAAGTCTGGTGACAAGACATGAACATGGTTTGTGCAAATAAAATAATTCACTCCATTCAGTCTTTCACAATACTGTCTACCTCTAATAAAGGACATTTTATTCCACATTTCACTCCTTGTGCTTCCATGACATAATGTGAAGTTCCTGAATTAAAATTTCACTTCCATGACTTGTCAGCAACACGGTAACAAAGTATTAATAATGTTTATCAATTCCACCCCATTAAGTATACTTTTTATATGTCAAATTTCCTATAAATGCACCATTGCAGGATGTTCAAACACAAAACTCGGGACATAAACATTAAACCGAAACCCATTAATCTTCAAGTCACAATGCACCAAAATTCATAAAAATTTGAATAACTGAAACATACCAAAAACCCTTTCAGAGATCTCCAAAAGTCCATCCGGCGGCTTACGATAGAAAAATTTTCGAAAGAGCGCCATTTTCGCCAAGATCCAACACAATCACCAGCAAGAAATCCCAGAAATGGTCCAATCTCAAATACCCAGATCACATATTGTAAAAACAAGGACAAACTATATATACATTTTTACGTATAGAACGCATCATCATTGAGATATTAAAGAGAGTGTAAATTCAGGAACCAGAGGTATGGATTTTGCTGTGGCTCTAAGGAACACTTTTTCTTGAAAATGTCTTCAGGTTCACACTTTTCTGAGAGACTTGGCTTTCAATGGGAGAAAACAGAGAAAGGGAGAATGGGGTGTGGAGGGAGAAAGTGTCAGAATATTCTTCTGTTAACACACACATACGCGGGCAGAGAAAGAGAGAGAGAGAGAGAGGTGTATAACATAGGATAGGATCTGAGTTTTGTCTTTGTTATTTTGTGTGTGCGTGTGTACGCATTCGGTGACAAAATTGGATGACAATAATGACAGCGGTGTCCGACTGTTCTCTCTCATGTCTCTTTCTAGTTTTTTTCTCATAATATCCGATAGGTACCTGCTCCATATCACGTGGTGCTTCATGGTAATTTGATGAAAAGGGTAAAATAGAGAAATAGTTCTTAAAGATATGCATTTTGTATTACTTTGGCCTGAATCTTTTAATTATCCTAATTTAATCTTTTAAATTTTTAATTTGTATCACTTTAATTCAAACAAAAATAGTGGTTTAAGTTGACTTGCGCAAGTTTTCATTTGTATCTTATTTAACTACACTTAAGAGATCTCTTTTCAATCCCTCAAATTTATAATGTGTCATTTTGGCTTTTTACATTTACAATATGTGTCCTTTTAATCTTTATATTTCCAAACATTGCCTCTCAAATGTGGTCATGTGATCATCTCCGCTAACCTATTTAAAATTTTGCATTCAACTGGATCAAAGTAATATAAATTAAATATATAAAAAAGTAAATTAACACAACTAAAAAATTAGGAATCAAATTGACAAAAATAACATAATTTGAAGATCAAATATTTGGGCCGATGAAAATGAGTATATTAAGTAAATATCATTATTTTATGATCTTCCAATTAAAATAAACCTAATAAGTTGTCAATATTTCAATCTCTATAGTAATTGTTATCCAATATATATATAATTAGATTAGGAACTAATTACTGTAGTAAAATCCAAATCTACTAAGTATACTGTTATATGCAAATAATTTAATTAAAAACAAA
The DNA here is from genome assembly GCA_963454935.2 of Ilex paraguariensis. Lineage (NCBI taxonomy): Eukaryota > Viridiplantae > Streptophyta > Magnoliopsida > Aquifoliales > Aquifoliaceae > Ilex > Ilex paraguariensis. Next base: position 386,351 of record CAUOFW020001602.1, read on the forward strand.
ATTTTCAAAACAAAAACTGAAATACACTAACAGTGACGCAGAACCACAGTCTATAATATAAAATAAGGCAGATTTCAATAAGCTTATCCGACGATCTCAAATAAACTAATTCAACATGCACTAACATTCCTCTCAAAATCATTCACATTGTATTGTGCCTTCAGACACGGGTTACCCCTATTAGTAATACGAATCAAGAAATCTAGAAATAATAATAATAATTCGATTCATGTATAATCATAGTTTAATTAACACAGATTTGCTCTCTCTTAATGTTTAAAGTTAATAAGCAATTGCCTCTCAAGATAAAATGGATTTCGTTATTAAGGATGCAACATTTCAATCTCCAAGAGTCCAACGAACACAACTATGTGTTTTGCACTCGAATCGAACAAAAAAAATAATGCAACAATATACAAAGAGAGAGGGAGAGAGAAGAAATACTTAATACAGAATTCAAAATTGGGATAATTGAGAGAAGTAGAATGAGAGAGCAATTCTCATAAGAAATAAGAATTGTTCAATGGTATAATTTGGGAGTGTAATACATCACTTATTTATAGACTCACTAGTAATTTTTCATAATGGCTACAACTATATGTAATGGTGTCTTCTGGTTCAAAGGGTATGGTGACCTTCTGAAAATGTATAACCATTTGAAATAATGTATTTTAACCAAAAGATATCAAATGTGACTTATATGAAAAGTTGTGATTATTTGTAATAATGTCTTTTAACCAAAAAATGTTAAGATGGCTTTATGAAATCACGTAACCATTTGGATTTGTGTCTTTAAATAAAAGTGACCAATTTTAAACTAGTAGTCTTGCATGTCATCTTTAATTTACACTTTTCTAATTTCTCCCAAAAGTTACAAAGAGTTTTTCAAAATAACTTTCCCAAAAAGCTTTTATTTTAAAAATAATTTAATAATTTATCATTCAATTTTTAATGGTTTTAAACAAATAAATATACCATGTTCATCTCCTCGTGAAGGAGAATGTATTTAAACTTGGTTCCACTAATTCGAATTATGGGTCCCACTTTAATTTAAGTCTTAAGTTGCTCAAAATATTTATTTAAAAATCATTATTTCCAATAATCCCCCATATAAATGACAATTTAATGTATGATAAATGTAGATGCTAATTTAAGTACAATTGAAAGGTTATTGCATTAGGATAAGTAGCCTAGTGGTCTTGAATTTTCCTTAGTGAAAGACTATTGCATTTACTTGGCTATTCAGTGGACTTGATGTCTTTGATCTTCAGTTGTTTGTGTAAACCAATACAATAAAATTCACACAGTTTTTCCTTTGGACACAATTCATTCTCATCTTTGTGTTTATTTTGGTCTCGAACACCATTTGATTTAATCAGTAATTTAGAGTAAAAAGCCTATATAATTCTCATAGAATCGGCCCCTCCTTACTCACAAAAGTGATTTTTGATTGAGAGTATTATGATATACCCCTACTTGGACTTTTCCAAGTCACAAAACGTTATTAAATTCGTAACTTATCTTAGTTATCGTGACAAATATGCACTGTCTTATCATAAGAATGGGAAGGAGTTGAAAATCTCCTCAATATACTATGAGTAATACACAATTCAGTTGTCCTTTTGAACTTAGATATTGGGATCTCCAATCAGGTAAGTTGGGTTGTTATTATGGTTACTCTTATTGTGACGCCCCTAAAATCAGGGGTCATTTATTAACCGTTGATCATCCGTCAATTTGCGAAAATACTCGTGATAGTCGCACAACTCGACTCCACGTTAACAACATCCCTTTATCGGGAATTTCAACCCACATGTAGAACTCGTGTTCATTTTATTATTTAATCCAACCGTGGAGCAAGATACCACTAGTCGTACTCCATTATAGTCTATTTATAATCTTAGAACCCAAGAACCCATAACCCTAGAGCTTGAAAAAGTAATTTTAAAAAATTTTAAAAATTTAGAAAGGGTACCAATACGCATTGCCCATTGGACCTCGCAGTACCGGTACTGTTAACTCACTAGGCCTCGTGGTATCAGTACTCAGTACCGGTACTCTCTGCCCATTTTTGTTTTTTGCTCATTTCACCTATTTTTCATTTCTAATCCATTCAAAACATATACAATGATGTTTATCACATAAAACTCGATATGTACAAGTTCTATTACAATCCATTTCTAAGATTACATGCTCACAACATAATTTTACAAAAATTACACAAAATGTGCCACAAAAGCCACAAGTTGACTTTTCTTCATCTTTGAGGCTTCAAATGCGAGCCATCTGCCAGAATGTATCCCGCACCTGAAACATTTTTTCGTATAGGGTGAGCCACGCTCAGTAGAATATTTTCTACCAAGGTTATTCCCCAACCTAAGTGTATATGAATGTTCATGCAACACTTTACAACCAACAACATCCCAAACAAGAATATATCATTCAATGTTGGAATCTTAGCAATGTCATGCCATAAAATGAGATGAGACTCAATTGTGCAACTCAACCCAAGCCCTCCCCTAGCTCTTTATCCCCATGTAATGCTATGGGTACAAAATCGGCTTTCCAAGCCCCACAATTGGCGCTACACACCCAATCACTATGTAAAAATCTCTGGGTCTTTTTTAAGGTGGGTATTTATGGACTTACACCAATGACACCCAACTGACATGAAATTTATAGACTTTCGCCAACGATTTTGCGTACACCGACACACTTTATGGGCTCTTATACCAACGAAGTGCGTCTCTAAATCACCGAGTCTCTCACCCGAGGGATAGTTTAACCCTTCTTACTAACCCCGACTCAATTCTTTATCCACACAACCGTGCGACTTGGTTGGATTTTCGATCCAACTATCCCGAGCCCACCATCATCCACCTATTTGGTGTTTGATATCAACCATGCACACACACACCCACATTCATGGCTATGGATGCATTTTCCTCATGCAATTGCAATGTAATGCACTATTGCTTAATCAATGTCATGCACATATGTAAGGAATGTCACATGAGCAAAATTAATCACATTTGAANATTTTCTTCATGCAATTGCAATGTAATGCACTATTGCTTAATCAATGTCATGCACATATGTAAGGAATGTCACATGAGCAAAATTAATCACATTTGAACTTATTCCAAGACAATTTATATCCAAACATATAATTACTAATTTCATCACAATGTTGATGTATCTATATGCATAAATCAACATCCTTATATCCAATCATACATCACAAACATGCTAATACATATTATAAGTCAATAGCACACTCTATTCACAAGGCATAATAAAAACACATAACATGCCCACATAACACAAATTTCCTTGGAATTACACAAGTAACTACAACATACCAATTTCATGTCAGGAATTTATTTTAAACCATCCTATACCCTTTCTCATACTCATTTCATCAATTTCCATAACATAGGTAAATGATATAAGTTTTTATCAACATACCCATTTCATATTACCACCCTAGGTTGTAAATAAACCTAAGAAGGAAAAAACACTGCCTCTTGAAGCGTAAATCCACTTGATAGAAGTCTTCAAGAGTCCCAATTTCACCNTAGGAAAGAACCCTGCCTCTTGAAGCGTAAATCCACTTGATAGAAGTCTTCAAGAGTCCCAATTTCACCCAAAATCCTTGATTTCTCCAAACTCAATTTTTTTGAACTTCACTGAAACCCGTAGTTTTTGGTGTGATCGTGTAGCCCTCGACGAGGAGATCAACTTTTATTCTTGGCTTGAGTGGATTTGATCACTCAATCTTCGTAGATCATAGAAAGAAGTGGTGAAACTCTCTTTTCCCTCTCTTCTTTTCTCACATTGAACCGGCTAAAGAATGGGGCAAAAAATCAAATTTTTCCCCTTATTTATAGTCTTAGAATACTTGGCCCACAACACGCCACACGACCCTCTTTTTTTCAGGTCCGTTTTCATCCGAAATAATTAAATTTCGTCTCAGTTTAAGTTCAAAATAATTTTATTTTAATTTACCTTAAATTATTTTCTAACTTTCGACCTTTTATTAAAAATTCTATTTTTTGGGTCACTCGAGACTCGATCGTCTCGTAAAACACAAAAATTTTTACTATCTAGGAATTTGATGAAATTTGACGGGGTAACTAGATTTTGCGAGACGAATCCAACGATGAAGTCCATTTTGTCATCCGAGTTCTAGAAAATTTCAGGTTTATAACCCGTACTATAGTGATAAATTACTATTTTGCCCTTTTTTATAAAAAAATTTAAATTTATCCGAATTTTACATTTGACGAGAGTACCGGTACCACGAAGCCCAGTGAGTTAACAGTATCGGTACTGTGTACCAGTACAACAAAGACCAATGGGCAAAGCGTACTAGTACGCACCAGTGGGCAAGTGTACCGATACTCTTTCCAAAATTTTAAAATTTTTTAAAATTACTTTGCCAAGCTCTAGGGTTATGGGTTCCAAGGTTATAAATGGACTATAATGAAGTACGACTAGTGATACCTTGCTCCATGGTTGGATTAAATAATAAAATGAACACGAGTTCTACATGTGGGTTGAAATTCTCGGTAAAGGGGATGTTATTAACGTGGAGTCAAGTTGTGAGAATGTATATGAAAAAGTGATACAAGGGTTAGAAAACATAACCTTGGAGGTCGAAAAATAAGGAAACTTGATAGTTCCGGGTGTAAAAGTCTACTAATGGATGACATAAGCTTTACTAGCGAGACAAGGAGATAAATCTCAGAGTTCAAAGTTTGTCCCTACTTTGGGATACTAAATTAGTATTCTATTGTTATCTGACATGTGTGTATATGGTTAGTAGAGAAAAAGAACGTCGAGACGGTGGGCGGGACCGTAATCAACCACCAACAGCCTTTGACCATCAAGCTTTCATGGAGGCTATTGGTACAGTAGCTACTACCATTGCGTAGGCTAGTGATGCAGTTGCTACCATTACACAGGCTAGTGCAAGTGTGGGATAAGGAGGCTCGAGTAACCTCCAAAGGTTTAAGACACATAAACCTCCGATTTTTAAGGGAAGGACGGATCCGATGGTAGCCGACCATTAGTTTTGACAGGTTGATATGATTCTTGAGGCAATAGAAATCACTTTCGATGCCACGAAGATAAGGTTAGCCGCATTCCAGCTAGAGGGAGAAGCCCAACTATGATGGGAGTGGGCAAAGGACTCCAAGAACTTGGAGAAAATGACCTGGGGAGAGTTTTGGGAGCTCTTCATGGAAAAGTATTTCCCAATGGCCGCCAGACATGCAAGGGCCTAGGAATTCTTGGATTTGAGACAAGGGACAATGATGGTGCTGGAATATGTGGCCAAGTTCATGGAGTTAGCCCATTTTGTCGATGACTATGTGGCCACAATATGGCCAAGGTGAGGAAGTTTGAGAATGGTCTTAAATTGTCCATCTGGGATAAAATTATGGGCCACTACCTGCAAAAAGTGGATTCGTTGGTCACGACAGCTATGGTCATTGAGAGAGAAATTGAGGACGCACGGGACATCCGGGAAGCGGGTGCCAAAGACAAGAAGAATGAGGTCCAATCCTTTTCTTCTAGTTCAAAAAAGAGATAAATGACTTCTACTCCACAGAAACAGGGTCGTAGTCATCAAGGCCAAGGTCAAGGTCGATTCTCCCAAGGCGGAGGAAACCCCAAGACAACTTATCAGGCCTGTCAACAAACATATTTTCATTGCCACCAGCCGGATCACATGAGACAGGATTGCCCTTAGAGGCAGGGATCCCAAAGTTATGGGTCGTCTTAGTCCCAATCATTAGTGGAGCAACCACAGATACACTACTTTCCTCCCTACCATACCATGAGTCAGGAAAACCAATACCAGTTTCAGGGTGCTACTCAGGCCCCTATCACTTCACAAGCGGGGACTCTGTAATCAGGCCATATGGGCCAAGGCATGGGTCGAGACTGAGTACAGGGCATGTAGGCCAAAACTATGAGGACCTAGGGACGTGTCTACGCCATCACACTTCAGACTGAACCAGTGGATCATGCGGTCATTCAGGGTACATTTCTACTCTCTCGCTTATGGACTAGGGTGTTATTTGATTTTATTGCATTGTATTCATTCATATCTGCATCATGTGTGAGAGATTTGGGCTTAGAAGTCAATACCTTGGAAGATCCGTTGTATGTGAATTCACCCTTAGGAGCTAGGGTGTGTGTTGATCAGATATGTCGAGGTTGTGAGTTAGAGATCTTGAAAATTCTACTCACCGTGGACTTTAGGGTCATGGACATGTCAGAGTTCGATGTTATCCTCGAGATGAATTGGTTGATGGCATATCGAGTCGTTATTGATTGTGATCGCAAGAGAGTAACTGCTTACACATCGGATGATGTTTGTTTCAAGTTTTATAGGAAAAAACATGAAGCTTTACCCCAATCCGTGTATGATTCTCGTTGACACGGGCAATTGATGGATTGACTTGTAAGCCTTACCCTGGAGGACGAGGTGAGACAGGAGTTTGGTCTACCTCGGGTTGTGTGTGAGTATGAGAATATTTTTTTGGATGAACTACCGGGATTACCTCCCTAAAAGGATGTAGACTTCGGCATCGAGTTACATCTTGGTACATCACCAATTTCTATGACTTCACATATGATGGCGCCAGCTGAGTTACAAGAACTTAAGGTTCAATTGCAAGAATTATGGGACAAGGGTTTTATTAGACCAAGCACTTCACCTTGGGTCGCTCCAGTATTATTTGCCAAGAAGAAGGACAAGACCCTTCGATTGTGTATAGACTATCAATAGTTGAATCAAGTTATTATCAAGAATAGATACCTTTTGTCGAGGATCGACGATTTGCTTGATCAATCAAGAAGGGCGCGAGTCTACTCCAAGATAGATCTCCGTACCGGCTACCATCAGTTGAGGATTAGGGAGGCAGATATCCCTAAGACAACATTTAGAACGCAGTATGGACATTTTGAATTCACAGTGATGCCATTTCGATTGATGAATGCCCCGGCGGCATTCATGAATCTCATGCATAGGGTGTTCCAACCCTACCTAGATCAGTTCATCGTGGTTTTTGTTGATGACATCTTGATCTACTCCAAGTCTAAGGAGGAGCATGAGGGTCACTTGAAGGTTGTTCTCCAGACCTTGAGAGACCACCAATTATACGCCAAGTTCAGTAAATGTGAATTTTGACTTACGGAGGTAAAATTTTTGGGACACGTGGTGTCAACTTTAGGTGTATCCGTGGACCCAGAGAAGATAGAGATAGTCATGAGTTGGGAGAGACCGANAGGTTGTTCTCCATACCTTGAGAGACCACCAATTATACGCCAAGTTCAGTAAATGTGAATTTTGACTTACGGAGGTAAAATTTTTGGGACACGTGGTGTCAACCTTAGGTGTATCCGTGGACCCAGAGAAGATAGAGATAGTCATGAGTTGGGAGAGACCGAAGACAGTCTTCGAGATACGTAGTTTTTTAGGATTGGCAGGGTATTACAGGAGGTTCATCGAGGACTTCTCCCGATTAACTGCACCTACGATGAGATTGACTTGGAAGGAGGTCAAGTTTCAGTGGGATGTGAGAAGGTATTTCAGGAGTTAAAGTGGAGGCTAACTTCAGTTCTTATTTTGATAGTTCCGGAGAAGGGACAAATGTACACGGTGTATTGTGATGAGGACGGACTTGGTTGTGTTCTGATGCAATCCGAGAGAGTGGTGGCTTATGATTCTCGACAGTTAAAAAATCACGAGCAGAATTACCCTACGCATGACATGGAGTTGGCGACCCTAGTCTTTGCTTTGAAGGCTTGGCGCCACTATTTGTATAGTGAGCAATTTGAGGTATTTTCATATCACAAAAGTTTAAAACACATTTTTACACAGCGGGACTTCAATATGAGGCAACGCAGATGGATGGAGTATTTGGAAGACTACGACTTCACTTTGCATTACCATCCAAGTAAGGCAAATATGGTGGCTGAAGCATTTAGTTGGAAGTCACGAGGAGTTGTGGATAATGTGGCTTCTTGAGAATGGCAGATGCTCGAGATTGTGGGACAATTTGGACTGCATTATTGGGGTCAAGCTCAGGGTGTTTTAGGGAGCTTGGTGCACCTTCTCTCCTGAGTAGAGTGATCGAGTCTTAGAAACATGACCTAGAGTTAGTGTTCATCAAGAGCCAGGTACAGACAAGTGCCGGTGAAGAGGGTTGGGTTATTCACTCAGATGACGGTCTTCANCTTAGGTGTATCCGTGGACCCAGAGAAGGTAGAGATAGTCATGAGTTGGGAGAGACCGAAGACAGTCTTCGAGATACGTAGTTTTTTAGGATTGACAGGGTATTACAGGAGGTTCATCGAGGACTTCTCCCGATTAACTGCACCTACGATGAGATTGACCTGGAAGGAGGTCAAGTTTCAGTGGGATGGTTCATGTGAGAAGGTATTTCAGGAGTTAAAGTGGAGGCTAACTTCAGTTCTTATTTTGATAGTTCTGGAGAAGGGACAAATGTACACGGTGTATTGTGATGAGGACGGACTTGGTTGTGTTCTGATGCAATCCGAGAGAGTGGTGGCTTATGATTCTCGACAGTTAAAAAATCACGAGCAGAATTACCCTACGCATGACATGGAGTTGGCGACCCTAGTCTTTGCTTTGAAGGCTTGGCGCCACTATTTGTATAGTGAGCAATTTGAGGTATTTTCATATCACAAAAGTTTAAAACACATTTTTACACAGCGGGACTTCAATATGAGGCAATGCAGATGGATGGAGTATTTGGAAGACTACGACTTCATTTTGCATTACCATCCAAGTAAGGCAAATATGGTGGCTGAAGCATTTAGCTGGAAGTCACGAGGAGTTGTGGATAATGTGGCTTCTTGAGAATGGCAGATGCTCGAGATTGTGGGACAATTTGGACTGCATTATTGGGGTCAAGCTCAGGGTGTTTTAGGGAGCTTGGTGCACCTTCTCTCCTGAGTAAAGTGATCGAGTCTTAGAAACATGACCTAGAGTTAGTGTTCATCAAGAGCCAGGTACAGACAAGTGCCGGTGAAGAGGGTTGGGTTATTCACTCAGATGACGGTCTTCAGTTTAAGGGAAGGATTGTGGTTCCTTAATCGACAGAGTTGAGAGAGGAGATCCTTAGGGAGTTCCATTACTCCCAATTTGTTGTGCATCCAAGTGGCACGAAGATGTACCATGATGTTCATCGCCAGTATTATTGGAGCGGGATGAAGAGAGACGTTGGAAACTTTCTTAGACGATGTCTCACGTGTTAGTAGGTCAAGGTTGAACACCAGAGACCAATGGGGTTACTCCAGCTCCTAGAGGTGGCTGAGTGGAAGTGGGATCATGTCACAATGAATTTTGTGACTCACTTGCCACGGACATTGCGGGGACATGACGCGGTGTGGGTGATAGTGGACCGGCTTACGAAGTCGACACACTTTCTAGTTATGCGGACGACCTTCACACTGGAGGAATTCTATAGGTTGTATATACCGGAGATTGTCCGGTTGCATNGACTTTCTGGTTATGCGGACGACCTTCACACTGGAGGAATTCTATAGGTTGTATATACTGGAGATTGTCCGGTTGCATAGGGTACCCATATCTGTAGTATCAGATATGAGATCACAGGTTTACGACTCATTTTTGGGAAAGCTTTCAACGAGTCATGGGGATACAGTTGATGATGAGCACTGTTTTTCATCCCCAAACGGATGGTCAGTCGGAGAGGACTATCTAGACTTTAGAGGACATGCTATAGGTATGCGTCCTAGATCTCAAGGGTAAATGGAAAGAGTACTTACCTTTAGTGGAGTTCGCTTATAACAATAGTTATCAGGCGAGCATACAGATGGCACCCTATGAGGCATTATATAGGAGGTCTTGTCGTTCTCCGGTTTGTTGGACAGAGGTTGGAGAAAGACCATCTACGGGTCCAGAATTAATTAGAGACACCTCAAAAAAAGTGGGCTTGATACGAAAACGTCTTCTCATGGTTAAGAGCCAACAAAAGAGCTACGCTGACTGACGGCGGTGACCTCTAGAGTTTGAGGTGGGTGATCACGTCTTCTTGAAAGTGATGCCTAAGAGGAGAATAATCAGGTTCAAAAAATGGGGAAAGATGTCATTGAGGTTCATCGGGCCCTTCAAGGTACTCAAGAGGATAGGTGCAGTGGCTTATAGATTGGCGTTATCGCCAAATTTATCGAGTGTTCATGCTGTGTTCCATGTCTCCATGCTCCGAAAGTATACTCCAGATCCGACACATGTGGTGGATTGGGGTGAATTGATTGTTGATGCAGATGGGACCTTCGAGGAGGGACCGGTGCGTATCATAGATAGTCAAAAACAGATTTTATAAGACAAGACCGTGCGGCTAGTGCAGAAGCTATGGCAGCACCGAGGAGTGGACGAGGCGACATGGGAGCGTGAGGATACCATACGTACCAACTATCCGTTCCTATTCGAGGATGATGGTACAAGTTTTATAATATTAAGTATATAATTGTTGTTGCATATGCATGTAGTTAAGTGTGTATGCGTGTGGGAATTTTGGGGATGAAATTCTTTTAAGTGGGGAAGAATGTAAAATTCGGATAAATTTAAACTTTTTATGAAAAATGGCAAAATGATAATTTATCACTACAGTATGGGTTGTAAACCTGAAATTTCTCTAGAACTCGGATGACAAAATATATCTCACTATTGGATTCGTCTCGCGAAATCTAATTATCCCATCAAATTTCATCTAATTCCAAGATAGTCGGATTTTTTGTGTTTTAGGAGGCAGTCGAGTCTCAGGTGACCCAAAATATGAGATTTTTAATAAAAGGTCAAAATTTGGAAAATAATTTAAGACAAATTAAAATAAAATTATTTTAAACTTGAATCGTNGTTATCCCATCAAATTTCATCTAATTCCAAGATAGTCAGATTTTTTGTGTTTTAGGAGGCAGTCGAGTCTCAGGTGACCCAAAAAATGAGATTTTTAATAAAAGGTCAAAATTTGGAAAATAATTTAAGACAAATTAAAATAAAATTATTTTAAACTTGAATCGTGACAAAATTTAATCGTTTCGGGATAAAAACGGACCTGAAAAAAAGAGGGTTGTGTGGTGCGTTATGGGCCAAGTATTCTAAGTATATAAATAAGGGGAAAAATCGGATTTTTTGCCCCATTCTTCAGCTGGTTCAACGTGAGAAAAGAAGAGAGGGAAAAGCGAGAGTTTCACCACTTCCCTCTACGATCTACGAAGATTGAGTGATCAAATTCACTCGGGCCAAGAACAAAAGTCAATCTCTTCATCGAGGGCTACGCAACCACACCAAAAACTATGGGTTTCACCGAAGTTCAAAAAAATCAAGCTTGGAGAAATCAAGAATTTTGGATGAAATTGAGACTCTTGAAGGCTTCGATCAAGTGGGTTTACTCTTTAAGAAGTAGAGTTCTTTCCTACTTAAGTTTATTTACAACCTAGGTTAGTAATATGAAATGAGTATGTTGATAGAAACTTATATCATTTACCTATGTTATGGAAATTGATGAAATGGGTATGAGAAAGGGTATAGGACGGTTTAAAATAAATTCCTAATNAAAGTGGGCTTGATACGAAAACGTCTTCTCATGGTTAAGAGCCAACAAAAGAGCTACGCTGACTGACGGCGGTGACCTCTAGAGTTTGAGGTGGGTGATCACGTCTTCTTGAAAGTGATGCCTAAGAGGAGAATAATCAGGTTCAAAAAATGGGGAAAGATGTCATTGAGGTTCATCGGGCCCTTCAAGGTACTCAAGAGGATAGGTGCAGTGGCTTATAGATTGGCGTTATCGCCAAATTTATCGAGTGTTCATGCTGTGTTCCATGTCTCCATGCTCCGAAAGTATACTCCAGATCCGACACATGTGGTGGATTGGGGTGAATTGATTGTTGATGCAGATGGGACCTTCGAGGAGGGACCGGTGCGTATCATAGATAGTCAAAAACAGATTTTATAAGACAAGACCGTGCGGCTAGTGCAGAAGCTATGGCAGCACCGAGGAGTAGACGAGGCGACATGGGAGCGTGAGGATACCATACGTACCAACTATCCGTTCCTATTCGAGGATGATGGTACAAGTTTTATAATATTAAGTATATAATTGTTGTTGCATATGCATGTAGTTAAGTGTGTATGCGTGTGGGAATTTTGGGGATGAAATTCTTTTAAGTGGGGAAGAATGTAAAATTCGGATAAATTTAAACTTTTTATGAAAAATGGCAAAATGATAATTTATCACTACAGTATGGGTTGTAAACCTGAAATTTCTCTAGAACTCGGATGACAAAATATATCTCACTATTGGATTCGTCTCGCGAAATCTAGTTATCCCATCAAATTTCATCTAATTCCAAGATAGTCAGATTTTTTGTGTTTTAGGAGGCAGTCGAGTCTCAGGTGACCCAAAAAATGAGATTTTTAATAAAAGGTCAAAATTTGGAAAATAATTTAAGACAAATTAAAATAAAATTATTTTAAACTTGAATCGTGACAAAATTTAATCGTTTCGGGATAAAAACGGACCTGAAAAAAAGAGGGTTGTGTGGTGCGTTATGGGCCAAGTATTTTAAGTATATAAATAAGGGGAAAAATCGGATTTTTTGCCCCATTCTTCAGCTGGTTCAACGTGAGAAAAGAAGAGAGGGAAAAGCGAGAGTTTCACCACTTCCCTCTACGATCTACGAAGATTGAGTGATCAAATTCACTCGGGCCAAGAACAAAAGTCAATCTCTTCATCGAGGGCTACGCAACCACACCAAAAACTATAGGTTTCACCGAAGTTCAAAAAAATCAAGCTTGGAGAAATCAAGAATTTTGGATGAAATTGAGACTCTTGAAGGCTTCGATCAAGTGGGTTTACTCTTTAAGAAGTAGAGTTCTTTCCTACTTAAGTTTATTTACAACCTAGGTTAGTAATATGAAATGAGTATGTTGATAGAAACTTATATCATTTACCTATGTTATGGAAATTGATGAAATGGGTATGAGAAAGGGTATAGGACGGTTTAAAATAAATTCCTAACATTGAATTGGTATGTTGTAGTTACTTGTGTAACTCCAAGGAAATTTGTGTTTTGTGGGCATGTTATGTGTTTTAATTATACCTTGTGAATAGAGTGTGCTATTGACTTATAATATGTAATAGCATGCTTGTGATGTATGATTGGATATAAGGATGTTGATTTATGCATATAGATACATCAACATTGTGATGAAATTTGTAATTATATGTTTTGGATATAAATTGTCATGGAATATGTTTAAATGTAACTAATTTTGCTCATGTGACATTCCTTACATATGGGCATGACATTGATTAAGCAATAGTGCATTACATTGCAATTGCATGGGGGAAACGCATCCATAGCCATGAGTGTGTGTGTGTGTGTGTATGCATGGTTGATATCAAACACTAAATAGGTGGATGATGGTGGGCTCGGGATAGTTGGATCGAAAATTCAACCGAGTCGCACGATTGTGTGGATAAAGAATTGAGTCGGGATTAGCAAGAAGGGCTAAACCATCTCTCGGGTGAGAGACTCGGTGATTCGGAGATGCACTCCGTTGGTATAAGAGCCCATAAAGTGTGTCAGTGTATGCGGAACCGTTGGTGAAAGTCCATAAATTCCGTGTCGGTTAGGTGCCGTTGGTGTAACTCCTTAAATACNTAAAATTATTTTAAACTTGAATCGTGACAAAATTTAATCGTTTCGGGATAAAAACGGACCTGAAAAAAAGAGGGTTGTGTGGTGCGTTATGGGCCAAGTATTCTAAGTATATAAATAAGGGGAAAAATCGGATTTTTTGCCCCATTCTTCAGCTGGTTCAACGTGAGAAAAGAAGAGAGGGAAAAGCGAGAGTTTCACCACTTCCCTCTACGATCTACGAAGATTGAGTGATCAAATTCACTCGGGCCAAGAACAAAAGTCAATCTCTTCATCGAGGGCTACGCAACCACACCAAAAACTATGGGTTTCACCGAAGTTCAAAAAAATCAAGCTTGGAGAAATCAAGAATTTTGGATGAAATTGAGACTCTTGAAGGCTTCGATCAAGTGGGTTTACTCTTTAAGAAGTAGAGTTCTTTCCTACTTAAGTTTATTTACAACCTAGGTTAGTAATATGAAATGAGTATGTTGATAGAAACTTATATCATTTACCTATGTTATGGAAATTGATGAAATGGGTATGAGAAAGGGTATAGGACGGTTTAAAATAAATTCCTAATATTGAATTGGTATGTTGTAGTTACTTGTGTAACTCCAAGGAAATTTGTGTTTTGTGGGCATGTTATGTGTTTTAATTATACCTTGTGAATAGAGTGTGCTATTGACTTATAATATGTAATAGCATGCTTGTGATGTATGATTGGATATAAGGATGTTGATTTATGCATATAGATACATCAACATTGTGATGAAATTTGTAATTATATGTTTTGGATATAAATTGTCATGGAATATGTTTAAATGTAACTAATTTTGCTCATGTGACATTCCTTACATATGGGCATGACATTGATTAAGCAATAGTGCATTACATTGCAATTGCATGGGGGAAACGCATCCATAGCCATGAGTGTGTGTGTGTGTGTGTATGCATGGTTGATATCAAACACTAAATAGGTGGATGATGGTGGGCTCGGGATAGTTGGATCGAAAATTCAACCGAGTCGCACGATTGTGTGGATAAAGAATTGAGTCGGGATTAGCAAGAAGGGCTAAACCATCTCTCGGGTGAGAGACTCGGTGATTCGGAGATGCACTCCGTTGGTATAAGAGCCCATAAAGTGTGTCAGTGTATGCGGAACCGTTGGTGAAAGTCCATAAATTCCGTGTCGGTTAGGTGCCGTTGGTGTAACTCCTTAAATACCCACCCCAAGAAAGACTTGGAGATTTTTACATAGTCATTGAGTGTGTAGCGCCAATGGCAGGGCTTGAAAAGCCGATTTTGTACCCATGGCATTACATGGGGATAAGCAGCCAGGGAGGGCTCGGGTTGAGTTACAGGATTGAGTCTCATCTCATTTCATGGCATGACATTGCTAAGATTCCAACATTGAATGATATATTCTTGTTTGGGATATTTTTGGTTGTAAAGTGTTGCATAAACATTCATATGCACTTAGGTTGGGGAATAACCTTTGCTAGGAAATACTCTATTAGGCGTGGCTCACCCTATACTGGAAAATGTTTCAGGTGCGGGATGCATTCCGACGGATGGCTCGTATTCAGAGTCTCAAAGATGAAGAAAAGTCGACTTGTGGTTTTTGTGGCATATTTTGTGTAATTTTTATAAAATTATGTTATGAGCATGAAATCTTATANTGCTAGGAAATACTCTATTAGGCGTGGCTCACCCTATACTGAAAAATGTTTCAGGTGCGGGATGCATTCCGACGGATGGCTCGTATTCAGAGTCTCAAAGATGAAGAAAAGCCGACTTGTGGCATATTTTGTGTAATTTTTATAAAATTATGTTATGAGCATGAAATCTTATAAATGGATTGTAATAGAACTTGTAAATATCAAGTTTTATGTAATAAACATCATTGTAAATGTTTTGAATGGATTGAAAATGAAAAATAGGTGAAATGAGCAAAAAAAAAAAATGAACAGAGAGTACCGATACTGAGTACCGGTACCACGAGGCCCAGTGAGTTAACAGTACCGATACTGCGTACCGGTACAACGAAGACCAGTGGGCAAAGCGTACTGGTATTGTAAGGTCTAGTGGGCAATACGTATCAGTACTCTTTCCAAAATTTTGAAATTTTTTAAAATTATTTTGCCAAGATCTAGGGCTATGGGTTCTTGGGTTCCAAGGTTATAAATGGACTATAATGGAGTACGACTAGTGGTACCTTGCTCCTCGGTTGGACTAAATAATAAAATGAACACGGGTTCTACGTGTGGGTTGAAATTCCTAGTAAAGGGGATGTTATTAACATGAAGTCGAGTTGTGCGACTATCATGGGTATTTCTGCGGGTTGACGGATGGTCAACGGTTAATAAATGACCCCCCGTTTTAGGGCGCGTCACACTTATTAAGTAATAGGTTCTAAGGCCATTTCTCTTGATGAACTTTCTGCTTGTTCTCTAGTCAAACCTTTTGTAAGCGGATTCGTAATGTTATCCTTTGACTTTTACATAGTCAATGGATACAATATCATTCGAGAGCAACTGTCTAATGGTATTATGTCTACTATGTACGTGTCAAGACTTACTATTATACATACAACTTTGTGTCATTTCAATCGTAGATTGACTATCACAATGTATACATATTGTTGGAACAAGCTTTGGTCAATTTGGAATATCCTCTATGAAGTTGTGCAGTCATTCTGCTTCTTCTTCAGTTTTATCTAAGGCAATGAATTCATGTCCCTTTGTAGATCTAGTAATATGTGTTTGCTTTGAAGATTTTCAAGACATAGTTGCACTACTCAAGGTAAATACATGTTCACTCGTATATTTTGAATCTTTTGTATCGGATATCTAGTTAGCATCGATATATCCTTCGAGTGTACTGAGTATTTTGTGAAATGCAACTCATAGGTTTGGATATATTTTAAATATCCCAATGTTGGAATGGAAATCTCAAGAATTATTGACAGCGCGTATGTATTGAATACAAAAAAAAATTTTTAAAAAAAAAATCTACAAGGCAGAATTAGGGTTTACCTTTGAGATCATTCTAGATTGATCTCGTTTGAGCACGAATACAAAAATCGAAGACAGACACAGAAAGCAGCTCGCTAAACCTCACTATCTTCAGTCGTATATCTCCGAACACCAAAAATCCAGATGTAGTGTGGGCTGCAAGAACCTCCGAACTTCTACTCTCTCTTTCTCAGCTTTTCTTAAAAAGGGAGTAATGAATTGATGCTGGTTTAGAGAGCATAGACATTTATATATAAGCTACGACAGAAACCCGAATGAGAAATAAGGATCGGACTTTCAATGGGATAGGATTTCTATGTTCAACCCAGAACAAACATCCTACAGTTCATTAATAATAAGTTAGTCCACTAAAAACTTATTATTGATCGTCTGAGTCTTATTTCAAAATTATATTCGAGATCTTTATTATTATATGCTTAATAATCTCCTCTTGTTTAAGATTACAGATGTCCATCATTTAATACTCCACCTTTTTACTGTCAGCTACGCTTGCCTGAAAAAAGAGGAATTTCTAGTCAAACCTCATGTGAAAGTCNATAAATTACTGAAAATTATATTTAATTAATTTATTTTATTCCTTGAGACCTTACCACTCAACTTATTTGTCATATCGGATAATTAAATCCACCTACAGGGTTTGAAATGGATAAAATTTATGAGATTTTTCAAAAGGACATCATCAACCCATTTAAATATCAGAACGTGGTTTCTTTAAAGATTAATCCTCACCATACAAATAGTCTTAGTCACACAATTCGCCTACATAGCCCCTCGCTCTCAAACTTTGAGTGCTAATTCGCGCTTTGGGAGCAAATTCGCCACAAATCCGCGAATTCACTTTTATGAATCCGTGAATTCATTTTCATAAATGTAAGAATTCAAATAAATCACATTAAAAAAAATATATATTTACAAATTTTAATACTCCACCTTTTTACTGTCAGCTACGCTTGCCTGAAAAAAGAGGAATTTCTAGTCAAACCTCATGTGAAAGTCAAACTTGAAGGTTGAAAANACAGGGTTTGAAATGGATAAAATTTATGAGATTTTTCAAAAGGACATCATCAACCCATTTAAATATCAGAACGTGGTTTCTTTAAAGATTAATCCTCACCATACAAATAGTCTTAGTCACACAATTCGCCTACATAGCCCCTCGCTCTCAAACTTTGAGTGCTAATTCGCGCTTTGGGAGCAAATTCGCCACAAATCCGCGAATTCACTTTTATGAATCCGTGAATTCATTTTCATAAATGTAAGAATTCAAATAAATCACATTAAAAAAAATATATATTTACAAATTTTAATACTCCACCTTTTTACTGTCAGCTACGCTTGCCTAAAAAAAGAGGAATTTCTAGTCAAACCTCATGTGAAAGTCAAACTTGAAGGTTGAAAAATAAGGAAAGAGGTCATTGTCTTTTATAAGCAAGTTAACCCTCTCCATCTCTTCTCATTTGTCGATATGGGACAAAAACAAAAGATATTAGAATGTCTTTGTCTCAAATTTTTCTTTTGTTTCAACTGCTCATTTACTTCTTCTCTTTTTGCATTAATTTCTTTACTTTTTTTTTCTTTACTCATTTATTACATATTTATATATAAAAATTAATTTTTAAGATATAATTTTAATAATTTTTATGTAATTTAAATATATATGACATTCTTAAAGGACTCCTACTTTGAAGTTTTTTTTGAATTTTTTTGCTCTCACTCTGGCTCCCTCCCCCACCCCCATTTATGCTCTGTACAATCTAGCAAATAACATCCTCTCTCAATTCACCGAGCTTATTGACTCAACATGAATCTCACTATTTGATGAATTAAAGTAACAATCATTATATTCACGTGGCGATTAAATATATCGGGATTAAGAGAATAAGAAATCCAAAATAATCATGAGGTATTTATTATCTTATTGAATCAGTAAAATATAATAACCTTAACATGGGTCTGTTTAATACACAAAGTGTACTAGTGCAATAATTTGACACATCAAATAGTCTCTTATAGTCAAGACAAACTATGTCAGATTATTACACTACAATCATACTAATGGTGTGTCCAATTTCATCTAGGATTGTGAACTTGTACTCATATTATATAAGAATCCGATAATTTGGTCTTCTATGCATAAGTTAAACTCTACATACCAAATTATCTATAATGTAAAATATAATTCACACATGTCTACCATATATTAAATATAATGCAAATATTTTGTCCACATAGTTTTTCAATAAAATGAAAAAAAATAAACTTATATTAATTAATAAAATGAGTTTCACTACAAAAAGTAACTTTTAATATACAACTCTATCACCCAATGCTCTAATTATTGCTTCCCAGTGATCTTTTCCGAAATTACTTGTATATTGACTTACCTTACTCACAAAGTATGCTATATCCGGACGAGTACAAGTTCATGATGTACATTAAACTACCAATTACACGTGTCTATTATAATTGAGGTATGTTTTCACCATTATTCTTAGAAAGGTGGATATTAATATCGGCATGTGTTCTCATAGGTTTTATCTCAAACTTCTTGAACTTATTAAATATTTTATTAATATAGTGAGACTAAGATAACGTGAGGTCATTTGATATTCTAAAAATTTTAACTGCTAATATAATGACAGCAACACCTAGATCTTTTATTTTAAACTTATTGATCAACATCCGTATGGTTGCTTTAATGACATCATTATTGCTGCCTAAAATTAACATATCGTCTATATAAAAATAATATAATAACGTATCCATTATAAGTGTTTTTGACATAAACACATTTTTCATACTCATTTATTTTAAACCTAGTTGATAACATTGCCTTGTCAAATTTTTTATGCCACTATTTTGGTGTTTATTTTAAACCATAAAGAGATTTAATAAACTTGCATACTTTCCTTTCTTGTCTATTAACAATGAACCCTTTAGGTTATTTCATGTATACTTCTTCATCTAATTCACTATTTAAGAATTTTTTTTTTTACATCCATTTGATGTATTTCAAGACCATTCAAAACAGTTATAGCAATTAACATCCATATAAAAGTTATTCTAGTAACTAGTGAATAAGTGTTGAAATAATTAAATCATTCCCTTTGTTTATATTATTTGGCCACAAGTCTAGCTTTGTAATAATCAATAGGTCCATCAGTTTTTGTCTTTTTCTTAAAGACCCATTTACAGCATAAAAATTTATTTCCTAATGGAAGACCCATAAATTCCTATGTATATTTTTTCTTAATAGATTCAATTTCCGAATTAACTGTTTCCTTCCAATAAGGAGCTTCGAAGGAGGACATAACTTCATTCAAANTAGCATAAAAATTTATTTCCTAATGGAAGACCCATAAATTCCTATGTATATTTTTTCTTAATAGATTCAATTTCAGAATTAACTGTTTCCTTCCAATAAGGAGCTTCGAAGGAGGACATAACTTCATTCAAACTTTGATGATCATTCTCTCATAGATTAGTAAGAAAATTAGAACCAAGAGATATTGAAGTCTTTGTTCTTTTACAATGTCTAAGTTCATCTTCTATGAATTCCTTGTCCGTATTGACTTGACCATTACTAGTTGTAGCATCAAAAGATCTCTTTAATGAACTTGATTTGTGACATATTAAATAAAAAATTATTTTCAAAGAATGAAGCTTTCCTTGACTCAATTTTTTTTTTTGGCTCGTCATTCCTTAATTCAATAATTATATTAATATGCATGTCAAAAATCTCAGATTTATAAACAAGAAATTGATATTTACTACTATTATGAGCATACTTAATGAATATACAATCAATGATTTANATTTTTTTTTGGCTCGTCATTCCTTAATTCAATAATTATATTAATATGCATGTCAAAAATCTCAGATTTATAAACAATAAATTGATATTTACTACTATTATGAGCATACTTAATGAATATACAATCAATGATTTAAGGTGCTATCTTAACCTTTTTAGGTTTAGGAACTGCCACTTTTGTTAGACACCCCCCACACTTTTAAATATTTTATAGGAAGGTCTTCGACCTTTTTGTAATTCATAAGGTATTTTATTTGTTTTCTTATGAGGCACTTTGTTAAGAATATAATTAGTAGATAGTAAGGCTTCCCCCCATAAGTTTTGAAGCAAACAAGAAGAATTCATCTCATTCCTATTATTAATAAACTTTGATACAATAATCATTACATTGAGCTTAAAGAGCTCATTATTCAAATATCTCTTTCCTACAAACATTTCATTTTTAGTAAGCACAAACTTATCGGATAAAAAGACTAACTTAAAACCATTCTTGCTAAGTAAAGAATCGAACACCAAATCCATGTGAATGTCGGACACATGAAACACTTCATTCAAGGTGAGTTTCTTGCTAGGTGTCATCTTTAGTATCACCTTGCCACATCCTACCTTGGAGGTAGAGGAGTTTTCACGTAGAGTTGTTCATCATTCTTTAACTTCTTGTAAGTAAAGAACATCCTCTTGTTGGAGCAAATGTGTCGAGTGGTGTCAATGTCAACCCATCACTCCTTTGGGTTTTTCACTAAGTTATATTCAGATGCAATTGCTGAGAGATTCATGTCAGAGACTTTCATTAAAAGCTTATCCATTTCAGTTAAGTTTGCTTGAGCATTTGGCTTCTTGAAGTTCTTTGGCTTTCAAAGTTCTTAGAGAGATGTATAGGTTTGCCACAGTTGTAGCACTTACCCTTGAACTTCTTAGATCCTTGATTTGGACCTTCACCATTATGCATCCTCTTCTTGTTAGTCTGTGTCCCACATTTCACAATATTGGCCTTAAATTTCATGGAATTAAAGACTCTATTTTTCTTCTTAGATTTGGGATTGTCTTCTTCAATGCTTAAAACAAACAATTAATTTTTCAAGTTTTATCTCCTTGCGTTTATGCTTGAGATTTTTTGAAATCCTTCTAAAGTGATGGTAATTTTTCCACGATCATAGCCACTTGGAATGACTCACTAAAAGACATGCTTCGACATGAAAGTCACGAAGGATAACTTGAAATTCTTGAACTTGGGTTATGACCACATTTGAATCCACCATTTTATAATCTAAGAATTTACCAACAATGAATTTTTTCATGCCCGCATCCTCGGTTTTGAATTTCTTATCCAAAGACTAACAAAGTTCTTTTACATAATTGATAGTATTATATACATTGTATAATGCATTATTTAGTCTATTCAACATATAAGTTCTACATAAGAAATTCAAACGCTTCCAAACATCCACAACAATCAACTTCTTCTTGTCAGTTTCATTTTTATTAAGTCCAAGGACATCCTCAATTAGAAACTTAGTAAATTTCATTATAGTGAGATAGAAAAACATCTTGTATTGCCAAAGTTTGACGTCCGAACTATTAAATTTCTAAAACTTCACTTTATGAGATATACTCACGATAGTACAAACAGAATTATTTGTATCCATTTATGTTACATGAACATAACTAAATAATATTCTAGTTTTAATAAAGTAATGTATTAATATAATAGAATACAAAATTATGATTATAACATCAACTAATCTAACTATATAATAAACGAAATTTGTCTTAAGATTGATATATATATATATATGAAATACACTTACAGTGAAGCAAAACCGCAATAATAATACAAATCTAAAAATAATAATAATTCAAGCCCCGTATAATCATAGTTTCATTAAGAGAAATTTGCTCCCTCTTAATGCTTAAAGTTGATAAACAACTGTCTCCCAAGATAGAACAAATTTCGTTCTTAAAGATACAACACTTCAATCTAACAAACACAACTTTGTGTTTTGCATTTGAACTGAACAAAAAGAACAATGCAATAATATGTATAGAGAGAGTGAGAGAGAGAGATAATAAATACTGAATACAAAATTCAGAATTAGGATAATAGAGGGAAGAAGTAGAATGAGAGAGCAATTCTCGTAAGAAGTAAGAATTGTTCAATGGTATAATTTGGAAGTGCAAGACATCTCCTATTTATAGACTCACTAGTGGCTTTTTATAAAGGATGCAAACCATATGTAATGGTGTCTTTTGGTTTAAAGGGTATCAATGGTGAATTTATGAAAAATACAACCATTTGAAATGATACCTTTTAACCAAAAGATATCAAATGTGACTTTTATGAAAAGTTGTGACTATTTGTAATGGTGTATTTTAACTAAAAGGTGTTAATGATGCCTTTATGAAAGGATGTAACAAATTTTCATTCAATATTTAATGATTTTAAATAAATAAATATATCACGTTCATCTTCTCGTGAAGGAGACTGCATTTGAACTTGATCCCACTAATTTCAAGTTGTGGATTTTAATTTAATTTAAGCCTTAAGTTACTCAAAATATTTATTTAAAAACCATTATCTCCAACAGTAATTTTTGTGGATTAAATTTGCTCATACTTCACTTTGTCTTTCTCATCTAAAAGAAAAATTAGTAGTTCGTTTGATAACGGTTCAGTTTTCAATGTTTTCATTTTTGTCTTCAATTTTTAGAAAACCTCATACTTAAACTCGTTTGATAACCATGTTAATTTTTTTTTTTTAACTAATACAGTTTTCAAATTCGCTTCAGATTTTGGAAACAAAAAAATGTCATTTCTAAAAAAAAAAAAATGGAAACGGTCAGAAGCCATTTAATGAGATCCTACCATCGAATCTTGTTAGCAACAAACTAAGTTCTCTACCAAAAAACTCTCAAGAAAAATATTTAAACCCTCAAACGCTCTCTTATCTCATTGTCTCTCTCATTCCCTTCGTCCAATAGAGGAGTTCCAGCAGCTCAGATGTCCGATAGAGGAGTTCCAGCAGCAGCTTCGTTCCACCAGCTGCTTCGTCTCTCTCATCTGAAGCTCTCTCACCAAGGTAAGTCCTTAAATCTAGGGTTTTCAGAAATTTTTTTTCCTTTTTTTTGGATATCTCTCGATTTCTCTCAATAGCTAGATTCCTTAGATCTAGGTTGTTTCTTTGTGCTAGATTTATGTATTATATCTGTAGATTGTTTCTTTGTGTTAGATCTGATTTTTTTTTTGGTGATAGATCTGATTTTTTAAAAAAAAATTATTAGATCTGGTTTTTGTGTTAGATCTGTTTTTATGTGTTTTTTGTATTTTTTTTTTCTGTGTGTTAGATCCATTATGTATTAGATCTATTCGCATATTTTTTGTGTTAGATTATTTTATTTTGTTTGCAAGCCCATCTGCCATCTACATTTTTTGTGTTACATCTGATTTGCTATAGGTTGTACATTGGGTTAGAAGTCGAAAATTGAGACATTTTCTATGATCTGATCATATTTGTTTCTGTTTTGTTTTAATCCATGATTTTTCCTTTAAATTTATTGTCCATGCACTAAAAATATATGATTTCATCAATTTGTTTTCATACACATGACATTATTGGAATGCGTGGTTGTAGATGATGAATACCAATATAAGCAATGTAGGTAGTGACGATGTGGTTGAGGTTCAATCCACGAAATTTGATACCCCATGACTTACTAAGAGTGAGACAATTTTTATAGATTTAATGGATGAGCAGGTTGCAAAAGGAAATATATCAACAACTACATTCAAAAGAGAAGTGTGGAACTACATTCTTGAGGAATTGAAAAGACGAACTGAATATTCATATAACCATGAGTAACTTAAAAATAAGTTTAATAATTTGAGGCGAGTATGGGGAGATTTTCCCAAACTAGTTAATGAAACCACGGGAGTTGGTTGGCATCTAGAGAAATGGGCAATGACTCTGCCATATGATGTGTGGAAAATTTTTTTCAAGGTATAAATTTTTATTGTGTTCAAATGTGATATGATTTTCATTAAAGGGTCATTACTAGAATGTGTTTCATAATAATCCTATATTGTTAGGTCAATAAGCATGCCAAAAAATTCAAGAAAAAAGGTTGTCCACATTATGAGACATTGTGTAGAATCTATATTAACACAACGACAACTGGTGAACATGCTTACCTTTCAACCAAGCCTCACTCTGATGGTGAACATGATCCTAAGTATGACCCAAAGAGATGATGAGGGAAATGGAATTGCCGATGACAATGTGGATGATAATCCAACTTCTACCAATCATAATCGAAGTCGCTCTATCACTCCTAATCGTAGTCGGCATACAAAGAAAGATTCTTGTACTTGTGCCCTTACCAATGCACTAAACATGTTAGCTGAATCTGCAAAGGTAAGGTCAGAGTTCTACGAGAAAAGAATGACAAGTGGTGGTTCATCATAGACTTGTGCAGACTCTATGGCTGATTCGGTGACTACGATTGACCCACATCTAGACTTGTTGAAAGATTGCATCAACGCTTTAAACTCTCTTGAGGACATTGATGATGATACAAAAGCCTTAAAGTTGATGAGTGATGATATTGTGTGGCAGAAAGTATTCTTGGAGTTGCCTGATTATCAGAAGAGGGGTGTAGTTATGAATCTGTAATGTGTTAGGTCATGGCTATATTTTTTGTGATGAATTTAAACCATGTTTTGTACCTTTAACATGCTATTTCTAACCTTTGGTTGTTGGTCAATGTGTTTTTTTTTTGGGTGTTGTCATGACTTCAATGTTTTGTGGTATAATATATCGTTGGTTTGGTGTAATCATTATTTGTTGTTATTGTGTTAGGTTCTTTATGAATATGATGAACTCGAATGATGTCATTCAATTGATTGAAGAGGACAAGGAAGAGTATGAAATAGTTATGTGTATAATGTTATTACTCGTAGAAGAACATAATAGGATTTTTGAAAAAAAACCATGTAGAACCTCCGTACTTAATGGTCATGACTATGTTCAAGAAATATTGCATGGACATGAGAACAGATGCTATGATCAGTTTCGGATGGACCCCCATGAATTTATTTTGTTTTGTGAAGAACTANAGAGTATGAAATAGTTATGTGTATAATGTTATTACTCGTAGAAGAACATAATAGGATTTTTGAAAAAAAACCATGTAGAACCTCCATACTTAATGGTCATGACTATGTTCAAGAAATATTGCATGGACATGAGAACAGGTGCTATGATCAGTTTCGGATGGACCCCCATGAATTTATTTTGTTTTGTGAAGAACTAAAAAGTAAAGGGAATTTGACAAACTCTAGGTATGTGACAGTTCAAGAACAAGTAGCTATTTTTTTTAGTGATTATTTCTCACAATGTGAGAATCTGTTTGGTAGTAGAGAGATTCCAACATTCAGGTCACACTATTTCCACATACTTTCATCATGTCTCGAAAGTAGTTTGTCGACTTGGAGTGCATATTATTAGACCTCCTGATTTCAATATTATTCCACCTCAGATTCGACACAATCCTAATTACTATCCATTCTTCAAGGTAACATATATTCTATTTCTTATTATTTGTTATACTCATCATTATGCATATTAACATTCTATTATGATTTAGAATTATGTTAGTGCTATAAATGGAACTCATGCTGACACACATGTATTAGTGAGCAAGCAAATCCCATACCGTGGTAAGAAAGTTGAATCAACACAAAAATGTCATGAGTGCATGTTCGTTCGACATGCGATTTACATTAGTTATGGGTGATTGGGAAGAAACTGCTAGTGACTCGAGAGTATTTATTGAGTCCATTAACAATCCAAAAAATAATTTCCCAATGCTTGAAGGGGGCAATATTCTTCATTGTAACTTTTCTTTCTATTTGTAGAATTTATAACTTATCACTTAATTTACAAGTGTATCATTTGACAGATGAGTATTATGTTGTTGATGTTGGATATACGAACATGCCTGAATTTTTGCTACCATATCATGGTGAGAAATATTATTTACGTGACTATAGAGGTAGTGGTTGACTTCCAAAGAGAAAGATAGAGCTATTCAACTATCGTCACTCAAACAAATGCCGCCTTACCCTATAAGAGCACAAAAATACATTCCAACAACTTGTTGTATAGTTCACAACTTTATTAGAATGCACGCTGCTCAAGATCAATTATTTGATAAGTTCAGCAATGAAGAAAGCGTGGATGATAACGCAAGATCGACTTCACAGAACTCGATTGAAATAGATATTAGTCAAACTCAGATTCGTCAAATGGCTCGTGTGCGAGATTGCATTGCCAATTCACTCTGACCGAAGTTGGAGTTTAAGTTCAGATATATGCCCTCAGACTTCGACACTGCCCATTTTACTTTCTTGATACGGAGAGAGATGTACATGGCATACGAATTGCTCACCACTATAACGTTGTTATGCCCAGATTAATCAATTTGATGGTATCGCCGACATTTTGCAATCGTCTACTATGCTAGCTTTGACTTAGGGCTCCAATTAACGTCAGACAAAACATTTTTATGTGAGTCTTTATTTTTTGAAATATTCTTTTTTTGGGTGTTCTAAGTTTGAGTACCACACAAATTAAAAACATTTTCCAATATTTATGTTTTTAGATTTTGTTGGGTTGCAATTTCATTGGGACTAATTTGCTTATTTGCATAAATTGACTATAACCTCTTTGGCTTTCTCAATTCATGACATGTGCAACAACCAATGATTCTTCAAAACAAAGTCGCGTCCAAACTAACTTGGCATTGAAAATGATGTTATCATGCAATGCTTTCGAAGTATGAAAATTTGTCGAAATCAGTTGTAAATGATTATAATTAGTCTCATTTTTTTTATGTAAAGGGTTGTAGTTAGTCCCTTGGTTTGTTGATTTCTATTTGAATAGATCGTGTCAATTTGTTCCTTTTGTGTTTAATAAATATTTATTTATGTATGTAATATGATGTGGAAAAGACAAATGTATCACATTATTTTCTTCAATTCGAGAAAAATTAAAATTGTAGTTCAAGTGTGCCCACCCTAACCATAACCCCACCTACTTGTATATTTCCGAAGCCATGTAGATTATGTGCAAGTAGCTATAAGAGGGTGGAATACAATACAATTTTATTCAATCAAATATCAGGTGGAACGTTCATGAAGAAGGCTGATTGTTATTCATGAGAAAAGAGTTGATCATTTACGATGGAGTTTGTGGAGTTTCTCTCTCCTGCACCAATATAATTATTGGGTTTTTTGCACTTTGCACCCCGAGAGAAATCTCGATTCCCATTTTATACCCTGAAAAATTATTTTTTTTACTTTGTACTCTGCATGTCATAAATTGGTTCCAATATAGCCCTCGAACTAACATTAGTTTTAAATTTCATTAAAAATTGATATCCGTGCTGCCTAAAAATATGAATAATGAGTTTATATTTTTATCCAATAACAACATACATAGATAGCATGTATATCAAATTTAAACGGAATTTAAAACGAATGTTAATCCTAAAGCCACATTAGAACCAATTTATAACATTCAAGGTACATTGTCAACAACATAATCTTTTAAGGTGCAAAATAAGAATAAAAACATCTTTCGAGGTGCAAAGTGAGTATTTTATCTTCTTTCTTACTAACAACATTTTTTTTTTTAACTTTTTGAATATGATTTTCTCTTTTTTTTTTTAAATTTGAGTTAATTGCATCCACCTCCCATGAGGTTTGTCCAAATAACAGGTAGACCGTAAACAACACTGACCTTCATGTGAGAGAGACTGCCTGCCTGCATGCGTGCGTGTGCGTGTGCGTGTGTGTGTGTGTGTGTGTGTGTGTGAGAGAGAGAGAGAGAGAGAGGGAGAGAGAGAGCCACACTAGATTAAACTGACATAATGTGTTTACTTCACATCTTAACATATAAGCAAAGAGTTCCATGAACTTTAAACAGAGTGCTGGGACTATGTAGAGTGGCTCAGCACACCTCGGTTTCAAATTTCAGAGAGATGCCCATGCTGAAAAGCTCTTGACAAAGTAGCTTCGCACCATAAGGTACATTGACCCTGATAATGTCTTCTACAGACTCACAGAACCGGCAATAAGGACCCCGAATCTTACGGCCACCAGGCACTGGCCGTTGGATGACGTTTGCCATATTTTTGCATTTCCGGCAGATGTGCATTTGAGAGGAGTCACTGAGTGTGAAGAGGCGTTCGTGCAGATTGGCAGCTGCACCATGGGCTATAAGGCAATCGCGCTCCATCTCCCCAAATTTGATCCCACCAAATCGCTTGCGGTCTGCCACTGGCTGTCGGGTGAGAGGATGGACTGGCCCAGTGTTGCGAAATTTAACTTTATCTTCAGCCATATGGTGCAGGCGCTGGTAGAATGTTGGGCCCATAAAGATTAGGGAACGAATCATTTCACCAGTTCGACCATTGTAAACTCTCTCATTTCCCCATCTTGAAAATCCAGCCCTGTAAAGCACATGTGAATCAGTCTCTCTGACATCCATTAAAGGGAACATATCAGTTGTAAAAATGCTTGTTCCCTTGGATCACAAAATGCTTGTGGTGTGCTTTGGTTTGGTGTCATTACCTATGAAGCTGGTCTGTTATCGCATCAACGGACAGTGTGGAAAAGGGGGTGGCATATTTTTGTGTACTGCCGAGGGCAATACCCTTCCCCAAAGCAGCCTCTAGCAATTGACCAGGAGTTTGCCTTGAAGGAAATGCATGTGGGTTTATTACGATATCTGGAACTATCCCTTGCACAGTGAAAGGGAAGTTTTCCTGAGACTCCAGAAAACCTAGAACACCCTTCTGTCCATGCATGCTTGAGAACTTGTCTCCAAGGCATGGAGAACGAACCTGCAGCACATAACTGGGAATGTAACCACTAAAAGGCAAGCCAATTCAATAAACTAATTTCAAAGGGTCACAAGAGAGACCTATATATTTTGTCAAATCCAAGTCATAGCAATATCTACTATAAGACACTGGCACTCAGCTGCGAATAAAGCATTCTATGCGTGGAAACAAAAAAGAATCATCTTATCTCTTAGCCGTGTGCGATGAAAGTTTAGTGCACATTTTGAATGACAGAATGAAGTAACTGATCGAAAAACTATTTTAGGCGACTAGAAAGAGGCAATGGACCAAAAAAGTCATCTCAAGTCACTGTAGTTAAATTTGAAAACATCAAACACATTCTTTAAGACATATTGTGCTGAGATTTTAAGTTAATGTAGATATTGCTCTTCTTTTGTAGGTTGCAGGCAAAGCAACATGGCTGATTGGGGAGAGG
Source organism: Ilex paraguariensis (assembly GCA_963454935.2). NCBI lineage: Eukaryota > Viridiplantae > Streptophyta > Magnoliopsida > Aquifoliales > Aquifoliaceae > Ilex > Ilex paraguariensis. The sequence continues at coordinate 416,243 of CAUOFW020001602.1, forward strand.
GAGAGGTGCTTGAAGAGGAAAAAACAAGGTTGGATAATAGGACAAGGAGCGATCTGGGAGGAAAGTTCTCCAGAAGCAAGGTGGGTTAGTTTCATTAGAATTAAGCCTATTACTGGTTTTACAGACACATCAAATAATCATCTTTTTGTTTTATACTGACTCAAAACAACTAGGGACTCTGTAAAATGGAACCACAATGGAACTAAGAGGACATGCTGGCCTTATCTCGTAGTATAGAAGTATTTCATCTATCACATGTTCCTTTTCGTACTCATTTGTATATGTTCGAACAGCTGAATGCATATAAAATACTACTGCAGTTGTTTAAGTAAAATTACCTGTCTCAAAGATACTACAGCGAAGTTCTTGCCTTCATCATTGGCAGAGAGGACGACCTTTTGGACCATGCCTCTTTCAGTGTGCTTCAATTTTACACTATGATCGGCCCCTGATTCTGCATATTTCCCTATGACAATATCACCACTCTGCAAGTTAGCACCGATGAAAGGGAAACCATCATCATCGAGGCTGTCAACACGTCCAATTTTACTTTGTGTCTTTCCAAAGTTCACTGTGTCCTCAAATTTTGGTTTCTTTCCCAATGCTTCCTTGTTATCAACCTCAGACTTGTAACTCCTGATGTGCTCTGATCGGAACATACCACGCTCCAATGATGCCCGGTTCATTACCAAGGAATCCTCTTGGTTGTAGCCAAGGTGCACATTGACGGCCACAATAGCACATTGCCCATTAAAGAATTCAGGTTTTGGCAATTTTGCACTATGACCACGAGGATACCCAGGCTTTCCAAGACAATCAGAAAGCATTGTCTGGAAAAGAGGCTTCTGGGGGTAGTACAATTGATGTGTATTAGTATCAACTCTGATATTTGGATTTGTGGTGGAAAAACCAATAGCCTGTTGAGAGTGCTTCTCAGACTGGTAGAGGACCCTTCTTGCATGGTCATGATTTGCAAAAGGGATGATCCCACAGCTTAAACCTAATAAAAATGACATATCAAGTTCACAGTGTGTGTACTCCATGGGTTGTTTGCCTTCTTTTTCCATTAAGAGGTATTTAATCCCCCATGCAGTGTAGCAATCTTCTTCCTCTTCGGGTCCAATAAGCTCAATGATTCCATTTTCCAAAAGAGACTGAAAAGAGTAATCTCCCCCTTTCAAAACCTTAATTTTCTTCAAGTTACCAACAACTAAAAGAGGCCGTAGAATTCTTCCAGCATCAGAAAATATACGTACTTCTCTGTGCTGCCCATCTCGCTTTATTTCAACCTATGAAAGAATCAACACCCCAAACAGTTCAGTCAGAGAGAGAGAGAGAGAGAGAGAGACTAATGTACAATGAAATCTCAGAGTCAGATAAAACCAAAGGCTAACGAATCCTCACTTCTCAAAAAATTCAAAAGTGAAATTAATATAATCCTGTTCCAAAGCCTAAAATTAAAACGTCTTCATGTGGTACCTTCACCAATAATCAAAGAGAAGGCATTAGAATTTTTCGTAGCATTGCAACGAGCAGATTAAATCAAAACCATTATATACCCAAAAAGCATAATTACATTTTCCAGCAACTTTATTTATAGAAATCATACCAATCTGTGACAAATGGATATGGACTTGTCTCCCATGTAATAGTTTCAAATAGTGACCAAAAAGAAAAGATATGGACTTGTCTTCTTTGTGGATTCTTGAAGATGTAATAAGCAGTATAAGGTGCATAATGCCAGCATGTGGGCCACCAGGGAGAACCAAGTATTTTCTTTGGAATTTTCTTTTTGCTTTAAGCAAACGGGGATGGGGATGATCAGTGTTTTGAAAAGCTCGCCTAGGCGCTCACCTAGGCGAGAAGCGAGGTGAGGCAAGCTTATCTCGCCTGGAGGACCCCAGGCGAAGCGAACGTGAGCGAAGCGAGAAAAAAGCGAGAAAAAGCGAAAAAGCGAAGAAGCAAAAAAAGCGAAAAATCGAACGTTTTATTATAAAAGGCGATTCTGCTTCATTTTTTTTTTTCTGATTACTGGTTAGTAGGCTATTTTATTTTTTAATCACTAATGACTTTTTTTTTAGACTATTGCTGGTCTATTTTTTTTTTCTAATAAACAATGTTTCGAACAAAACACATTCCTTTTTTTTTCTTGTGTTGTTGAATTCATTTAGAATATTTGTGGGATGTGAGAGTCAGGCGACTGCATGACAATTATGATAAAAAAAGGAAACAGGAGTATCAGGAATGGGGATAAATAATAGATTCTTCTACAAAGAAGTGTCTCTGATATGTCTTGGTTATACTTTTCCCTTTTCTTATATATATACAAATGGTACCAAAAAGTGGTCTATACTTATACCATGTTTAATTATTTTAGTACATGTGAAATGTGCCTCTGTTCTGCTTTTTTTTATTCAGTATATAATTACATATGAAATTGTTTACAATTGATTCTGCTCCTGTCATGATCATTGCGCTTCTGTTTTTTTTTTTAGCACATTCTGCTTCTATTTTTTTTTTGTTGATTCTGTTGCTGTTTCGGTTTTGCTGTCTTGTGTTGCTTTTGTTTTTTTTTATCCTCATTCTGCTTCTTTTTTTTTTGTTGCTAATTCTGCTGCTGTCCTGATTCTACTTCTTTTGTTGTCCTACCCTATCAATATGAAAATGTATACAATTGTTAGTATTTGTTTGAATTTAAATGTTTAAGTTATGACTGTTATTAAGATTTGAGATATTATTAGTGTTTGTTTTAATTTAAATGTTTATGGTTTTACTTGCATTTAAATATTTAGTATATATAAAATTAGAACTTAGATTGTTTAGAAGTAATTAAACTAAAATATATATTTTTTTTAA
>CAUOFW020001602.1:421709-477378 GCA_963454935.2 Ilex paraguariensis
CTTCTTTTGTTGTCCTACCCTGTCAATATGAAAATGTATACAATTGTTAGTATTTGTTTGAATTTAAATGTTTAAGTTATGACTGTTATTAAGATTTGAGATATTATTAGTGTTTGTTTTAATTTAAATGTTTATGGTTTTACTTGCATTTAAATATTTAGTATATATAAAATTAGAACTTAGATTGTTTAGAAGTAATTAAACTAAAATATATATTTTTTTTAACTGTTCGCTTTGCTTCGGTAAAGCGTGTCGCTTCGCTTCTCGCCTAGGCGTTAGGAGCCTTGGTCGCTTCGGTTCGCTTTACGCCTTAAATAACACTGGGGATGATAAGCCGCTACAAAATTCAACCTCTAAAATTTCTTTCTTAATGATGAGAGGTTCCTGAAAAGGCAAATTTAACAAAACCTGTGCAGGACATCTACCATAAAACCAAGGATCAAAATTTTTGTTTCGTTTCCACCAAAAACAACCGAAACGTGCCGGTGAAAACAGAAAAAACCAGTGATCCAGTGTTGATCAACATTCATATTGAATAGGGTGTCAAATGTGTCAGGTTAAACGGTTATGTGTCGGGTTAAACGGATGACGGGTGAAAAACACGTAAACTCATACACGATCCGTTTAATAAACGGGTGAAAAACCTCAACACGTTTGTTTAATAAACGGGTAGCACGACACAACTTGTTTAACCCTTTTAGTTTTAATTTATTATTATATTTTTTGTGACCATCACTAAATTAAAAAAAAATATGTGGCTATCACTAAAAATAATATATATATATTTTGTGGTTGTCATTAAAAAAAAATACGGCTAATTTTTTAAAATAATTATTAATTTATTACTCCCTCTATTCCTAAATATCTATTGTTTAATGATCATTGCTCCTGTCATGATCATTGCGCTTCTGTTTTTTTTTTTAGCTCATTCTGCTTCTATTTTTTTTTGTTGATTCTGTTGCTGTTTCGGTTTTGCTGTCTTGTGTTGCTTTTGTTTTTTTTTATCCTCATTCTGCTTCTTTTTTTTTTGTTGCTAATTCTGCTGCTGTCCTGATTCTGCTTCTTTTGTTGTCCTACCCTGTCAATATGAAAATGTATACAATTGTTAGTATTTGTTTGAATTTAAATGTTTAAGTTATGACTGTTATTAAGATTTGAGATATTATTAGTGTTTGTTTTAATTTAAATGTTTATGGTTTTACTTGCATTTAAATATTTAGTATATATAAAATTAGAACTTAGATTGTTTAGAAGTAATTAAACTAAAATATATATTTTTTTTAACTGTTCGCTTTGCTTCGGTAAAGCGTGTCGCTTCGCTTCTCGCCTAGGCGTTAGGAGCCTTGGTCGCTTCGGTTCGCTTTACGCCTTAAATTACACTGGGGATGATAAGCCGCTACAAAATTCAACCTCTAAAATTTCTTTCTTAATGATGAGAGGTTCCTGAAAAGGCAAATTTAACAAAACCTGTGCAGGACATCTACCATAAAACCAAGGATCAAAATTTTTGTTTCGTTTCCACCAAAAACAACCGAAACGTGCCGGTGAAAACAGAAAAAACCAATGATCCAGTGTTGATCAGCATTCATATTGAATAGGGTGTCAAACGTGTCAGGTTAAACGGTTATGTGTCGGGTTAAACGGATGACGGGTGAAAAACATGTAAACTCATACACGATCCGTTTAATAAACGGGTGAAAAACCTCAACACGTTTGTTTAATAAACGGGTAGCACGACACAACTTGTTTAACCCTTTTAGTTTTAATTTATTATTATATTTTTTGTGACCATCACTAAATTAAAAAAAAATATGTGGCTATCACTAAAAATAATATATATATATTTTGTGGTTGTCATTAAAAAAAAATACGGCTAATTTTTTAAAATAATTATTAATTTATTACTCCCTCTATTCCTAAATATCTATTGTTTAATGATCATTGCTCCTGTCATGATCATTGCGCTTCTGTTTTTTTTTTTAGCTCATTCTGCTTCTATTTTTTTTTGTTGATTCTGTTGCTGTTTCGGTTTTGCTGTCTTGTGTTGCTTTTGTTTTTTTTTATCCTCATTCTGCTTCTTTTTTTTTTGTTGCTAATTCTGCTGCTGTCCTGATTCTGCTTCTTTTGTTGTCCTACCCTGTCAATATGAAAATGTATACAATTGTTAGTATTTGTTTGAATTTAAATGTTTAAGTTATGACTGTTATTAAGATTTGAGATATTATTAGTGTTTGTTTTAATTTAAATGTTTATGGTTTTACTTGCATTTAAATATTTAGTATATATAAAATTAGAACTTAGATTGTTTAGAAGTAATTAAACTAAAATATATATTTTTTTTAACTGTTCGCTTTGCTTCGGTAAAGCGTGTCGCTTCGCTTCTCGCCTAGGCGTTAGGAGCCTTGGTCGCTTCGGTTCGCTTTACGCCTTAAATTACACTGGGGATGATAAGCCGCTACAAAATTCAACCTCTAAAATTTCTTTCTTAATGATGAGAGGTTCCTGAAAAGGCAAATTTAACAAAACCTGTGCAGGACATCTACCATAAAACCAAGGATCAAAATTTTTGTTTCGTTTCCACCAAAAACAACCGAAACGTGCCGGTGAAAACAGAAAAAACCAGTGATCCAGTGTTGATCAACATTCATATTTAATAGGGTGTCAAATGTGTCAGGTTAAACGGTTATGTGTCGGGTTAAACGGATGACGGGTGAAAAACACGTAAACTCATACACGATCCGTTTAATAAACGGGTGAAAAACCTCAACACGTTTGTTTAATAAACGGGTAGCACGACACAACTTGTTTAACCCTTTTAGTTTTAATTTATTATTATATTTTTTGTGACCATCACTAAATTAAAAAAAAATATGTGGCTATCACTAAAAATAATATATATATATTTTGTGGTTGTCATTAAAAAAAAATACGGCTAATTTTTTAAAATAATTATTAATTTATTACTCCCTCTATTCCTAAATATCTATTGTTTAATGTTTTTGCACAAGGATTAAAGAAGTTATTAAATAGCTCTAATAGGAATAAAAAATAATTACACAAGACTAAAATACCCTTATTCAATACATATTGGGAAGAAAAGGAATATCAAAGGCACTTAATCTCCACCAAATCTAATGCATTGAAAAGTTAAGGGTAAATTTGGAAAAAAAAATATTAATTATACTTTGGTTTCATTAACCGACAGATATTATGAAACAAAAAAAATTATGTAAAACGACAAATATTTAGGAACTGAGGGAGTATTATATTAATTTTATTTAAACGGGTTGATATGACTCACCCGAACACGACCCGTTTATTAAACGTGGTAGACGGGTCAACCCGTTTACCACCCAATCCCGTTAAGGTCTCACCCAAACCCGCTTAATTCGTATCAATTAATCATGTCGTGTTGAACTTTGATAGGCCTAAATTATCGAATAGTCTACAAAGATGACAGATTGCTTGGTGCCCTCAGGATAGCCTAAATTATCGAATAGTCTACAAAGATGATAGATTGCTTGGTGCCCTCAGGATAGCTAAACTGCATGGCAAGTTGATTTTCACACAGAAGTGGAACTGGAGAAAGAGAAAGTGCTGGAGGAAATGACCACATAGCCATCTAATAATCGTAACTATTTCATATTATGGAACTTGCATCGAAAACCACATGCACAAAAAAGCACTAATTCTAGAACTGCTCGACAGCAATTAGGAAGTGTTGCAATCATTGAATGCAAAAAAAAAAAGAGAACAAAGTAAAAATAATCTTAGAAATCAGTGAAGTACACATGTCGCATGTGCTTAATAAAACATTTGTCCTGTTATATGGAAGATGAGGCACATTAGAAATTCCAAATGTCCGCTTGTGTTAATATTTGAGGATTGGTAAAACAGACTGGACAAGCACTGTGTAGTTACCAGAACTTATAGATTTTTCATAAACAGGGAAAAAAGTGCATCAAAACCATGGCACCTAGTATGCTGACAAAACAAGATTCCCATATAGCTATGACAGAACAATAAAAAAATTAGCTGTCTCATCACACAAGACAAGGCACTCTACATGGGGGTGGCACATTGGTCCTCCACTGAACTCTTGAGTTTCGATCCTAAATTATATGTATTTACGATATATTAGAGCAAAGCAACTCAGAATGGAGGGCAAATGTTTGCAACAAAAACAAAGGCTAGGCAAGACATGCATCACTGTACAGCTCAGTTCCACTTATAAATTCTAATGGCCTAATTTTGATTGTGTAATGCAACTCATAATTAAAACACCACAAGCAAATTTGGCAACAGAAACAATGACATTTATGCATTTTGATTCAGATCTACTAATCCATTCAATCAAGCTGTCAAATTTTATGTAAAATAAATCATTATGCCCATATGAATTTTCAATATCATGGTCATATGTCTGCCTCAAAGTATATAGGAAATCAAATTCACATGTTTCACCTGGTGTGGTAGTTTCATCCTGCGCCGCTTACTTCTTAGCTTTACAGCAAACAAAGCAGGATCTTCACATACTCCAACCCAGTCCCCATTCAGAAAAACTTTGTCCTTTCCACGTAGCGACGTTGAGGTATCATCTACCAGTTTTTCCATCCCACAATCAAGCAATTGCTCAAGAAGAGGTTCCAAAACATTTGTACTGACAAGCCCCATGCTGGCCAAGTTTTTTACCAGCCCGCAATTTTCTCCATCCGGGGTTGAGAGGAAACAGATCTTTCCCCAATGTGAAGGGTGTCTGCATCCCGAGATTTATAAGCAGAACATTGCCATAGTTTCCAAATATCTCAAAGTGGCAATAATGTTATATGATACAAGCTCCGAAAAGATGAGAAAAGATACATGGTGACAAATATGATAAAACTTCAGCTCTGAAAATGCACACAAATACAATACACAGGATATGACAGGACATTGTATGCTGACTATTAATGGGCAGCTCAGAGACAAAAAAAACCAACTTCTGAGAAGCCTTGCACAATGAAGGAACAAAAAATACTGCATTAATATCTTAAAGAAAAAACTGTTTTGAGAAGTAAAAATTAAATATATGAATCTAAATTTCACCTCAGAAGTTAGCACTACAAATCTTCTCTACACCGAATCTAAATTAAGATAGTGGGAACCATTTTGATATATTGTAACTAAAAAAAGAACAAATCTCTAATGCAAATTAATTTTTGCAAGACATTCACCTCTGAAACAAACTTATGTGGAAAGAAAGCACAGACGCAAGCACTGACAAATTTGTAATAGATCTAAAGAGGATGGTGGCATATAAAAGAAATACAAAAGAAAACCAACCTAAACAAGTTACATTAACTATAGACTCATCCTTCAAAATTTCCATGGCGTCTAGAGAGGAGGAGAAAATGACTCTTGCATATATTTCCAAAACATGGTTTATGCTTCCATCTAACCATAATAACCCTACTGTAAAGGGAATAAAATGACTAAATACAATAAGTCGCTGAAAAAGTTGAAGCAACTGCCTAGGTGGGCAAACTCTCCAAAAAGTGCCCATATTTTGAGTTTACCCTTTACAAAACATTCAATATATTAATTCTTTCTATAGGTCTCATCAATAACGGGGAAATCACACTCTCCTGGTTCCAAGAAAATTCACGCCCTAATCATCATCCAACTCGCAAAAAAAAGATATCAGCTAATAAATAATAAATTACTCACAGAATGCCAAAACCTATAACCCGGGCATAGTAATACAGTACCGTCATAACGCAAGCATTTTGGAATAGGTAAAACTGCAGCTAAAGGGTCAACATAGCGAAGCAACAATAACGCATGAAGAAATATCATCAGGTTATGCTCAAATCACTTACGGGTATCTGGCATCTCCAACCTTCCCTGTGTAAACCACCTGCTGACGTGTTTTCCTCATGTCAGCTGCTGTCTGCAATGGATTTGTTCGCCTAAGCATTGCCACTACTCCAGAGATCCTCTCCATCTTCTTGTAAGGATGTGACCATGCTCCAGTAGAGAACGCCCTAGAAAGGCCATTGGTAATAATTGATGCATCCAGATAGTGTTCTATAGGATGCAGGTCACGATCCCCATAAAGATCACGCTGCATAGCCTTCACCATACGCCTCTCAGCATGTTTAATGTGCACTCTGAGCTCTCGCTCAAGCAGCTCACCAGCCAGCTCCAACCTCTTGTTCCTAAAATCGTCCCTATTATCAACTTTTCTGCGGCCAGTGTAAGCCAGCAAGAGACACTTGACCATATAACCAAGAAAGCGAGCCTTTTGCTTGAAGCCACTAAGGTTGGGGAATAGATAGTTGCTAATGCACTCTTCAATAGATTCTGCAGGCGGGAATTTACAGTCTCTTATAAGTTTTTCTACGTGATTGAGGGCGTTCTTTCCTTTACGGAAGCCCTCGCTATTCTTATCAGCATCATGAATCGATGCAACAAGTATGTTGACGATACTGGCATCCTCAAGATCAGAATCAATCAGATTAACCACTTCTTTATCAGAGGATACACCAAGGGCGAAAAATAATATCCAGATTGGAATTTCTGCCACTGAGAAATACACTGTAAGGACTTTTTCCCCCCCTCGAATATGTTCATTGCTTGGTGTCTCTATAAGTTTAACATAGACTCTTCTTCTTTTGAAAACTGGTCGATATGCAACCGTCCAAGTTGGGCTACTAGTCACCCAAAGTCTGGTCAAGCAGATTTGCTCCTGTGCAATGAAAGTCTGCAGTAAGAAATGTAGTGAGTTTAATATGACAGAATTGAAGATAAGGTTGAGAAAAAAGATTGAATTGTGGAAAAGAGTTCGAGAATCCTGAGTTTGATAGAATTCCTTTATTTTTATTAGGTAAGATTGGAGAGTTTATTATGAGATATAATATGTTCCTCAGTAGCTTAGTTTCCTCTTTTCTTTAGTTACTTTTCAGGCAAAAAGAAGAAATTAGACAATAGAAGGAGAAGAAAGAACAAAGGGTGGAAGGGATTTACATCATCCTCACAAGGAATCGATCAAGAGACATAAGTTCTTAATCAATTCATTTCTTAGTGTAGCAAAATAAGTGTTTAAATCACTATTATAAACTAAGTCTTCCATGAAACGTAATCCAAACACTCCAAATCAGAAAGATACTAGCTAACAATATTACCTGATAAATAAACAATAAAATATTAATCAAATGCTATTCAAAAGAAAAGGTGTTCAAATTACTTTCTAGGATGGCATACTAATGCATTTTAAATGGTGAAATTCAGTCATGCCCATTTAGAAATAGATCATTCAGGTGACTTCACACGTATATTCAATTTACTTTGAGCGCCACAAAAATAATCTTCTCAGCTGCACCCATTCTTAAACCTTAATTATGTCATAACTCATAAACGTAATCTAGAACAACAAAAACAGAAATTGCACCCATATTACATAAACATAACTAATTCCTCACCTTCTCTGCTCCCTTGATCAAGAAATAGCCCCCGTGGTCAAAATCACAATCGTTTTTATCAACTCCATTCATCCAGCACAATTCAGACTTGACCATCACGGGAATCCTCCCAATAATAACATCCCTGTTATCTTCAAATATAGTCTCTTTATCGAGATACTGTTCTTTTCCAGTTTTAAACTTGTCGCTTCTAACCATCTTTTTAGTATACACCTGAAATGATATGGGAATGCAACAAAATATCAGATCTCAAAGAACTATACATTGGCGGCCCAGGGGGGGTACCACACAGGAACAATTTTGCACCAAAGGCTATCACCATATCATAATGCTCAAGGTACCTATCTCAGTGGGGAGGGCATGCTGTTGACTGAAAAGACAAAAAGATGTTTCAAATTAATGTTTCAGATTAAGAGTTTAGTGAGTCACCTCTTAATGGATACATGGTATCCTCATACACAAGCAATTCATCTGATGACAACAAATGCTGTTAAGAATGACAGTCGTAATCTCCAAGTCTAAAGTGATTACCAAATTGAAGAAAAAGAACATTAACGATGAGCAATTTACTTGAACTATCAGTAATCACTCCCATTGCTATTGAATTAGAATGTCCCATTACCGCACAAAAACTGGAACTTAAAGCCAGAAAAACGAGGTGAATGAGGGGCCTTGTGTAAATAAAACAAGTGACTGCACAATCTCGTACAAATTTTTTGAACTTCAATGAGTGGTGCCGTCGCAACATCCAAAATCATGAACTACCAAAATATATAAACAATTCCAAATCATTGTTCTTTAAGTGCCTAGTAAACTGTTGGTTTCTTTGTAGAGAAAGTCATTTAAACCTCATGGCAGTTCCATAAACAACCAGCACTCTCCTACAATAGCAGTGGCATACACTTCTTAGAATCAATTTGGTGTTTAAATCTCAGTAAAACATAAGGATATCAAATAAGTTATAACAAAGACCAAACAACTTGATATGCTACAAATTTGGTGTTTCAACTAGCTACTGAGCTGAAGTATGAGGAACACTAAAACATGGCAATTAGGAAGCAAAACAGTAACAATATAGAACAAGGAAAAAGGACTTATCATCAATGAAGGCATAAGAACATCAATTCAGATACTACAACATTCATAAACAATACAAGAAGAGATTCAAAGTAGAACAAAACTCCAGCAACATCTATTAACCTGAACATGCGTCTGAACTTTCATCCTGGATGAGTAAGTCATGTTTTGAAGACGGGCATGTCTGGGCAACAAGTCCAGCGACTCTTTGCCGCTATCAGCTGAAAACTTTTCACCCGTCCAGAAACTTGGACGCTCAAGGATGACCTTCCCAAACTTCACCGAAGCATATCTCCAATCACTTTCCCCCTTCTTTGATGGATCATACCCAGGTTCGACTACGATCTCACCGATGGAGTCAAAGACCTTCTGGATTCCATTTTCGATAAAGTCATTATAAGAGTTGATTTGGTGACTAATCAGACCATATTGTTCAAAAAATGCTGTTGATGCCTTTCTACAAAATCTCTTCAGAAAATCGTCACCCAACTCTCGTATAGAAGTTGAGTCCATCGGATCTTCCTCCTCCTCCTCCTCATCCTCATCCTCAAAATCATCAATGTCCATGTTCACCACTCCATTAGATGTCTTCTCTTTATTACCACTTGTACCAGCTTCTTTTAGGGTCTCTGATGCGCCCATTATATTCAGGATCTGCAGAAGTGAAATTACATCATGAGCAACATTGTTTGGTAGTAGTCCTGCAAACAACTGCACAGGAAAGTCCATATCCCAAACCATGGTTCCTCATCTCAAAGTATTTTTTTCACGTTTTTCATGCAAAATAACAAGCAAATTTGGCTACCAAAAGCAACAGAAATGTTCTTCCAATATGACAAAAGAATAAAGCTCAAATTATCAACCCAATACCCTTATCCTGAGTTTTAAATAGGAATAAGTGCAAGCATGAAATATCAGAAAAGTCTCTCATTTGCAATAGGATGTGTTTATAAAAATAGATCAGCAACTTGCTATTTCAACCATCTCTAAGGGTTCATGTTTTGGATTTTTCATTTCTTAACCCTCTCAAAACCCAACACCCAAAATCCAAATCTTTCAGCACTGTATCGGCAATTGAGAGATGTAGAAGCATCCTACCCTGTTATCTGATAGTTTCAAAGAAAAAATGAATTTCTTTCAAGGAAATTAGGCCTTAGATTTGTCTTGTATACCATAATCCAACCACAAACTCAAGATCCTGAACTCCCTTCAAATCATTCGCATGCAAGAAACTTAGGAGTGCAACTGTTTCCTATTATTTTGTTTCCAAAAGCACTGAAATTGTTGCCAACATTTTTGAACGCCTATGGTACATTTACTTAGGCTATTTTCGCCAAAAGCCAAAAAAAGATGTGACTTAAATGTGTTCCAAAAAAATCTTGAAAACATAGAAATTTCTAAGTTAAACCAATACACATCTCGGCTGAATTCATATCAGCTTATTTCTGAGAACACCTCCAATGATGCTAAAAATGAACACATATATACATCAAATGACAATAATTGCAACAAAATTCTATTTACTTCCTCAAATTGCAAGTGCGATATAGTTCTCTTCAGATTCACACAGGATCGTACAATATACCTGCCACCAAAACCCATAACCCTAGACTCTAAGGTTAGGTTCTGTAGTCCGTACATTAGCATTTCAGAAAGTGCACTTTCTTGGTTTCTTAAGCAAAAGAACTAGAAAATTTCATCATAAAAATCAACACAACATCCTAAACAAGAGTACTAAGCAGCAACCTTCAAAATCATGAAATGTGAAAATCTCTTTGGCTATGTAATCAGATTTTTTTATTTTTTTTTTTTGTGTTTTGTGAAAATCGATTTCCTCTTTAATCCCATCTTTTCTGAAAATAAAATTCCGACTTCCAACAACTTTTATGATTTCAGGTTTGCTCTTTGCATTCCTTAATTCTGTCACAAAACCCTAAACCCTAAGCAACATTTTCACTATCTCCTACAGAACGCCTCTAAGATACAAAAACATGCATTAAACACAGAAGACTCTTCCCCCTGTTTCCTTATTCTCTTTCGAAAAATTAACAACATGAGTGGACATTTTGGGGTTTTTTAGATCTGCTCTTGAATATCTTAACCCAACCACAACCCATAAACCCTATACCTGAAATCATCTGCATGCAACTTCAGAAAGAAGTGCCCTCGAACGAACTTAAATCATCTACAATACTAGATTCCCTCAATCAATCATCAATCAATGCTAGATCACTCACATGAACACCAAACAAGTGGGACTCATAGTATTCAAGCAGTTTGAATGATCAAGCTAGAATTGAGAGAATGAAAGAAATCTAACTTGAACTTTTTTTTTAAAAATTCCACCAAAAAAAATTGCTATCAACATTTTTGAAGGCTACAAAACCATAGTTATCAAAACTAGACCGAACACATCAACCGATAGAGGCGTCGGATCAAGGGATTATTGGTTCAACAATTGGGTCAACTAGTTAGATCGGTTATATAATAAAAAAATAAAAAACTATAAAACATAATAATTAAGCTAAAAAAATATGATATTTATAATAATACGATGCTTTATACATAGTGGGTCAAATAAAAACAAAAAAATGTCAAACATGTACACAAAAAATGAATTCGGTGTAAGTGCATTGGGTGGAAGCAGCAGGCAGCATCAACCACTGGTTAGGTTAGCCTTTTTTTGTAAAAAATAAATTCATTTCATTTCTTTCTTCTTTTTTTTTGAACTGCATAATGTGGATTGCTTCATTGCTTCTCAGAATCATTTATATTTAAACACCATGGATGACTCAGTTCTTTTGTGCAGATTGTTTTTTCATTTTATCATTGTAAGCAATAGTCTCCGAGTGGGTGTGTGGAGTCATGACTCGTGAGTGCGGCTGTGGGTTATAGAGAGAGAGAGCGAGAAGACTTACAGAGTTACAGCAAGAGGAGAAGGGAGATAGATCAAGAGGCTGTACGTCTGCAAGAGAAATTGGAGAAGAGAAGCGTCTGAGTTAGGGCAAATCCATTTTTGTTTCAACAAAAAAAAATGATAAACAAATTATATGTTCCTACAATAAAACTAGAGCTCTATTTTAAGTAAAATCCAATACATTTATAAATAACAACTAGCCATTTTTTTCCCCAAAAAAACCAGAAAGAGAGAGGGACTTACAAGTCACAAGAATCCGAAGTTTTTCTGAGCTTGAAGCTGCACGATTTCTAAGGTTTTCATGCACACACACGCAGTGAGTGTGGAAATGAATGGGCAGAAAGACAGGGAGCGACTGAAATAAAGCTAAAACCCACTCGCAAGCACACACAACAGAGCTTTCTGTGCTGTGTGCAGGGTGTGAGTTTGTAGGTGTTGTACGAGTGGAAGGCTATTGGACAGAGATTTCGAATGACGATGATGCCCTTGGAAGTGGTAGGAACCACCAAGGTACCGTTCGATAACGTTTTTCGTTTTTCGTTTTTCGTTTTTCGTTTAATTTTAATATTTAGAGAAAATAAAAAAAAAATTGTTTAATAATCGTTTTTATTTTATTTTTCTATCATCATTTTGTAAACGAGGGACGATTTTTAAAATTGAGAAAAAGACGTTTTTCATTTTTTGATTCTAATTTTTGTTTTTTAGAAAATCAAAAACTATAAACGTTACCAAACGAGCGCTAAGATGTTCAAAATTTTGATTATTCATAAATTTTGATTTTACTACTATTTTATTTGATTCTATTGATTGATTATTCGAAATAATCGAGTAGGTCAATGAACAATTTTTTGGTATTTTATAAAAAATTGGGTAGAAATATAGAATATATATATATAATAAAGTATTTTACAATTCAAATTTTAAAAGATAAACAAAATAACTTTTATTTTTTGCAGTTCAGATCACTTTAAATTTTAATTTAAAGTTAATCTAACGGCTAATATTAACACCTTAAATTTAATAGAAAAAATAGGTCACTAAGAGTGTTTAAAGTGACTTTTTAAAAGTAATTTTAAAAATTATTTCTCATAAATACTTTTAAAAATTATTCCTCATAAGTACTTTAAAAAAAAATAGTGTTTGAAACCGTTCCACCACTACCTCTACCACCATTGTTGCCATTACCACTGTCGTCGTTGCCACCACCACTGCAGCAGCCGCTGCCACCACCATCATTGTCGCCACCGCCATCGTTAACTATCACCACCACTGTAACTCACCACCTCTCACCCTCAATACAACTGATACTTAAATTTATTTATCTCTCCTTTATGTTTGTGATTTAATTTTGGATATGAATACAAATATATTTATTGTTTATTTTAAAAATGATCCAAAGTCTATAATCCATTACTTTTCTAAATTGAAATACAAGTCATTTGGGCTTAATACAAAATATGTCCAAGGGTCAAATATTCATTCAAGTTCATTTCTCCTCTTTCCTTTAAGACTTCCTCAAGTCTCAAGTACCGGGAGCCTCATCTGTAATATGGTATCCCACGAATGGGTCAGCTCAACTGTTAGTATGACAAAGTGCTAATGCTAGAAACAAATTTAAGGCGTGACATGTGCAAGTATACATTTTAAAAGCTATAATCCCGTAATCCCTTAATACTATGCAATGTCAATATGCATGACACACCAATGCAACTCTATGCCACTCATGTCTTGCTTCACGGTCCGCCCCCATCAGCTTGTGAGTACTGTCATTGGCTAGATTTTGGATTTTTTACCAGAAGATCTATACCCTCATAATGCATAGCATCAAGTGCTCAACCCACACTATGTTCCAAGGATCATGTATGCCAAGATGTCATGATTTTTCTNAGTATGACAAAGTACTAATGCTAGAAACAAATTTAAGGCGTGACATGTGCAAGTATACATTTTAAAAGCTATAATCTCGTAATCCCTTAATACTATGCAATGTCAATATGCATGACACACCAATGCAACTCTATGCCACCTATGTCTTGCTTCACGGTCCGCCCCCATTAGCTTGTGAGTACTGTCATTGGCTAGATTTTGGATTTTTCATCAGAAGATCTACACCCTCATAATGCATAGCATCAAATGCTCAACCCACACTATGTTCCAAGGATCATGTATGCCAAGATGTCATGATTTTTCTCAATGTGAATTTTATGAAATATTTCATCAAACACTTTATTATCATAAATGTGAAGCATCATTCAATGGATTAAACATATGATCAAGTTTCATATTCATTACTTTTTCAAAGAAACTACAAATACATAAACTACCAACTCATGAAATAAATCATAACTCTCAAACCATAAGAGTTTATCTACATGAACATCAGGTAGAATATAATAATTCAACACACAAGCAAGGTACACATTTATCATATTAACAAATTATCAAGAAACTCAAAGAACACAAAGTACTNCCATTCAATGGATTAAACATATGATCAAGTTTCATATTTATTACTTTTTCAAAGAAACTACAAATACACAAACTACCAACTCATGAAATAAATCATAACTCTCAAACTATAAGAGTTTATCTACATGAACATCAGGTAGAATATAATAATTCAACACACAAGCAAGGTACACATTTATCATATTAACAAATTATCAAGAAACTCAAAGAACACAAAGTACTTAAACTACTAACTCTAAGTTTTCAAAGCAACCATCACCTAAGTGATTTTACAATATCAAGTAAACACCTAAATTATTCAATCAACACAAAGAAAGCCAAGAAAACTTAAGTATATTCCCAACTAAGCAAAATATCATACTTAAAATAGTTTTTCTCAAACCAAGAGAGTTTGTGTTTGCTGTATAGCCGAACCGATCGATGAGAATATAACCCTTGTTGAGAGGAACAACTTCTTAAAAGGAAGTCTTGCAAGAATCTTATCCTAGGAATNTAATATCAAGTAAACACCTAAATTATTCAATCAACACAAAGAAATCCAAGAAAACTTAAATCTATTCCCAACTAAGCAAAATATCATACTTAAAATAGTTTTTCTCAAACCAAGAGAGTTTGTGTTCGCTGTATAGCCGAACCGATCGATGAGAATATAACCTTTGTTGAGAGGAACAACTTCTTAAAAGGAAGTCTTGCAAGAATCTTATCCTAGGAATGTGTGTTTGGTGGCTTGAAGCTTGAAAAACCTAGAATTTTTCTTTTTTTACCTCCTTGAACGTGTATCTGCTCTATCTCCAGCTCAAATACTGATATTTTTATACTAAGAGGTTGTATTTATAGTAGAGGGTAAAGGTGCAAAATGACATTTTTGCCCTTGATGAATCTGGAAACTCATTACACTATAACTCATTCCAAAAACGCTTCAATTTGACATTTTATTTTAACCAAAGTTCTTAAAATTATTTTAAATAAAATTTTTCAAAAAAATAGATTTTCGCTAGTGGCCGGGTTTGGCCAGTCCCACCTAGGCCATCCGGGATGCCCTTTTTATCTAATTTTTAAAATTATTCCTGTTTANACCTCCTTGAACGTGTATCTGCTCTATCTCCAGCTCAAATACTGATATTTTTATACTAAGGGGTTGTATTTATAGTAGAGGGTAAAGGTGCAAAATGACCTTTTTGCCCTTGATGAATCTGAAAACTCATTACACTACAACTCATTCCAAAAACGCTTCAATTTGACATTTTATTTTAACCAAAATTCTTAAAATTATTTTAAATAAAATTTTTCAAAAAAATAAATTTTCGCTAGTGGCCGGGTTTGGCCGGTCCCACCTAGGCCATCCGAGATGCCCTTTTTATTTAATTTTTAAAATTATTCCTGTTTAGGCTCAAATTTACACAGTAGGTGTATTTTAACNAATAGATTTTCGCTAGTGGCCGGGTTTGGCCAGTCCCACCTAGGCCATCCGGGATGCCCTTTTTATCTAATTTTTAAAATTATTCCTGTTTAGGCTCAAATTTACACAGTAGGTGTATTTTAACATTTTAAGTATTTTTATCTTCTATGAAATACTCAAATTATACTCCTAAACATGACTTATATCTAAATGATGCATATGTAGTGTCTTACAAGTAAATGGTGCATAAATAGTGTCCTACCGACAAAACTGAAAAAATTTATCCTCACTTTTCAGATCTCTACATCCTTTCCCCCTTAAAGAAATTTTGTCCTGAAATTTAGAAATATACCTCCATGAATAAACNGCTCCTAAACATGACTTATATCTAAATGATGCATATGTAGTGTCTTACAAGTAAATGGTGCATAAATAGTGTCTTACCGACAAAACTGAAAAAATTTATCCTCACTTTTCAGATCTCTATATCATTTCCCCCTTAAAGAAATTTTGTCCTGAAATTTAGAAATATACCTCCATGAATAAACAACTCTTGATACCTAGTGCGGACTTCAACCTCACGTTTCTAAGTAGCCTCCTCGACCCCATAATGGTTCCAAATAACCTTGGCCAAAAGGATGGTCTTGTCCCGTAAAACTTGGTCCCTTGAGTTCAATACCTCCACTGGTCTATCATCATAAGAAACATCACTCCTCCACTTGAAGATCTACCCAATCTTGCACATGTGAAGGCTCAGGCTCGTACTTTCTCACCATCGACACATAGAAGACATCATGAACCTCAGATAACTGTGGCGGTAATGCTAGCTTATAGGCCACCTCACCAACCTTCCCAAGGATCTCAAATTGTCCTATAAGCCACGGCAACAGTTTTTCGCTACGCCCGAATCTCCTCAATCCCTGTCGTGGGACTACCTTAAGGAACACATGTCCCCCGACATCAAATGATAGAGGTCACCACCTCCTGTCTACATAATTCTTCTGGCGGCTCTGTGCCATCAACAGACACTGTCTAATCATATGCATCTTGTCCATAGTCTCACAGATTATGTCAGGCCCTAAGGCAACTGTCTCCCCTACCTCAATCTAACATACTGGTGAACGACACGACCTATCATACAACACCTCAAAAGGTATCATCTCAATATCAAACTGATAGCTACTGTTGTAGGCAAATTTTACTAAAGCAATGTGATCTTTTTAGCTACCCTTGAAGTCCATAACTCATGCTCTAAGCATGTTCTCAAGTATCTAAATAGTATGTTCTGACTGGCCGTTAGTCTGAGGGTGAAAAGTAGTACTAAACAATAGCTGAGTCCCCAAGGCTGTCTGAAGACTCTGCCAAAATCGTACAGTAAAATGTGGGTTTCTGTCTGAAACAATAAAAACAAGAATCCCATGTAGTCGTACAATTTCTCGGATATACAACCTACTAAGAACATCCACTGAATCAGTCGCTCTAATCGATAGGAAATGTACAGACTTCATCAACCTGTCAAAAACAACCCAAACTGCATCGTGACCTCTATGTGACTTCGGAAGACCCATCACAAAATCCATGGTAACAAACTCCTACTTCCACTCAGCCACTGACAATGGTTGTAACAAACCCCAAGGTCTCTGGTGCTTAGCCTTAACCTGCTGGTACGTGAGATATCTCGATACAAATTGTACCATAACCCCCTTCATCCCTCGTCCACCAATACTGGTGACGTAAATCATGGTACATCTTAGTGCCCCCTGGGTGTACTGCTATGCATGAATAATGAAAATCTTTAAGGACATCAACCCTAAGAGTCTTTGGAACAAAGACTCTGCCCATATACCTTAGGCTAAGGTCAGAATGAACTGTCCATCCCTCAAAGCCCTCGACACTTACAACTCGTGCTCGAATCTGCCATGCCTTTGTGTCCTGTAAATGTGCCTTAGTAACCCTGCTCAACTGTGTAGGTTGAGCACAAAACATTGAATAGTGTGACGTGTCCCTCAGACTCGTCAAGGTCTAAGTCAAACTCACCAATGTCTCCCATCATCTCTCACTCCCTAATAGCAATGCTAGCTACAGTGCTCCTCGGTCTCTTACTAAGTGCATCTGCTACAACATTGTCCTTCCCAGGATGGTAATGAAGGTCAAAGTCATAGTCTTCCATATATTTCATCCATCTCCTCTGCCAAAGGTTTAAGTCCTTCTGCGTGAAAATGTATTCGAGGCTCTTGTAATCTGAGAACACCTCGAACCTCTCCCCATATAAGTAGTGTCGCCAACTCTTAAGTGCAAAAATGACAGTAGCTAAGTCCAAATCATGTGTGAGATAGTTTTGCTCATGATTCTTCAACTAATAAGAACTATAGGCTACCACTACCCTTCTGCATCAATACACAACCTAATCTTTCTCGTAAAGCGTCTCAATAAATGGTATATCCAATACCTCCCTCAGGTATAATCAAGACAGGTGCTAAAGTCAACCTCTTCTTCAGGTCCTAAAATGAATGCTCATAGTCATCTGTCCACTCAAATTTAATGCCCTTGCGCGTTAGACGAGTCATCGACGCGGCAAGACGAGAAAACTCTTCCACAAATCGATGATAGTATCCTACCAATCATAAGAAACTCCGAATCTCAAACACACTCTTCGGCCTCTCCTAATTCGTAACAGCGTTGATCTTAGAAGGATCAACAGATACCCCACTACCTGACACAACATGGCCTAGAAACTGCTCCTCCTGAAGCCAAAACTCACACTTCGAGAATTTAGCAAATAAACGGTTCTCCCTCAAAATATGTAACACAATCCATAGGTGAAAGGCATGCTCATTCTCAGAAGATGAATAAATCAAAATATCATCAACAAATACCACAACAAATTGATCTAAATAAGGACTAAAAATGTGATGCATCAAGTCCATGAATGCCATCGGGACATTCGTCACACCAAATCGCATAACTACGAACTCATAATGGCCATAACGAGTGCGAAAAGCTGCCTTTGCCACATCCTCCTCTTGTACTCTCAACTGATGATACCCCGATCTAAGATCAATCTTCGAGAAAAATCTTGAACCCTTAAGCTGATCAAACAAGTCATCTATCCTCAACAAAGGGTACTTGTGTCTTGATAGTGACCCTGTTTAGCCTCCTATAGTCCACACACAAACGCAATGTCTCATCATTCTTCTTCGTAAATAGTGTCGAAGCACCCCACGGAGAAGTACTAGGACGAATAAAATCCTTACCCTGCAAATCAGTCAACTGCTCCTTCAGCTTTCTCAACTCAGCTGGAGCCATACGGTAAGGAAATAGGCATAATGCCTGTGATAAGCTCTATCGTGAACTTTATCTCTCGTCTCAGCATTAGACTAGTCAAGTCATTCGGAAAGACATCTAGAAACTCACCCACTATGGGTGGTAACACACTCTCTATAGTCCCACCCCCATCTACTACCAAACTAGCCAATATGTAACTATGACCTTCCCAACTCCTTGAGTCATATAAGGATGGAACTAAGAAAATCCCATGATCTCCCATGAAATAAAAGCTATCTTCCTCAGGAGTACACACTGTCACTCTACCCCTGTAACAATCTATACTTGTCCGAAAAGCAAACAACCAATCCATCGCCAAAATAATATCAAAATCAGACATGTCAAGTAGGATAAAGTCAAAATAAAGGATGCGATCAACTATCTCTATCGAGCAATCTCTACAGATCCTCGTTAATATCACACTACCCCCAACTAGGGTGTCAACATACAATGGTGGGTCTAACCGATCTATGTCCAACCCCAATGTCATGACAAGCGTCGTAGATATGAATGAATGAGATGCACCCGAGTCTATAAGCACGCTAACCTATAAACTAAACATAAGGAATGTACCTCAAACCACTAAAGGTCCAAAAGTAGATGTCTTTGGTGTGGCCACTACATAAATAGGACCCTGAGTAGTCTGGCCCTGCCTACCTCCCCCTCCTTGTCCTTACTGACCTCTTCCCCTCTGCTCGAGAGTTTTAACACTCTGTGCGAATGGTGGAGACTAGAAATATGGTGCCAGAGATCCATGGCCTAATTGTGGCTATGATAGAGGCACTTGAGTATGTTGATAGTAATGTGGCATTTGCGAGCTCTGTGAAGTTTGCCCCTGAGGGCAGTTGGCCCTAACATGGCCCGTCTAGTGATAGGTGTAGCAACGCTATGGAGCTCTCCACACTTGACCNCTAACACTCTGTGCGGAGGGTGGAGACTAGAAATATGGTGCCAGAGATCCATGGCCTAACTGTGGCTATGATAGAGGCACTTGAGTATGTTGATAGTAATGTGGCATTTGCGAGCTCTGTGAAGTCTGCCCCTGAGGGCAGTTGGCCCTAACATGGCCCGTCTAGTGATAGGTGTAGCAACGCTATGGAGCTCTCCACACTTGACCCTGTACCGATGGTGGAACTGATCCCTGGCTCGATCCATTCGTACCCCTGGCTGGGATCTCTCTAGGGGCAATCGGTCATTCTATGACCAAACTATCCACACTGATAACAAGTAAGGGGTCTCTGAGGTACTCCCCCTGGAAAGAAATAAGCATTGGAGGCCGAGAAACTAAAAAATGGGCAGGTTGCTACGATGTTTGTGCAAACGAAGCACTAGTTATGTACCTCTGCGCCGATCCCCTACTAGTGTAAACTGGGACAGATCTAGAAGCCTGAGTTGTAACTGCCCCACTCTACATTCAAGAGATACCTTTTAAGTTCGGTCAACTCCCTCTCAACCTTGGTGGCTCTGATCATTGTCTCATCGTAGGTCTCCATAATGTGGCCTACCAGTCTATCCCTGATGAAGGTCTTCAACCCCTTAACAAAGTAAAGGACCCTTGGTCGTTCCTCTCGAATAACATGTGGGGCAAATCTTTTCAATGCAGTAAACCGAGGCTCATATTGAGTCACCGTCATGTCTCGTTGTACGAGAGTCATGAACTCATCCATGTACCCAATCCATGCGGTCTTGGAAAAATAGTGGTTGTTGAACATGGACACAAAGGCATCACATCTCTCCCTGAAACTGTCCATCCGGTGAGCAGCTATTCTCCACCACTGACTAGCCAACTTAGTAAATTGAAAGGAGACACACCTGATCCTTAAATGCGGCCCAATGATCCCCTGCGAGTCTAGGATCTTGGAGATATGCTCTAACCACTTCTTNATCATGTCTCGTTGTACGAGAGTCATGAACTCATCCATGTACCCAATCCATGCGGTCTTGGGAAAATAGTGGTTGTTGAACATGGACACAAAGGCATCACATCCCTCCCTGAAACTGTCCATCCGGTGAGCAGCTATTCTCCACCACTGACTAGCCAACTTAGTAAATTGAAAGGAGACACACCTAATCCTTAAATACGGCCCAATGATCCCCTGCGAGTCTAGGATCTTGGAGATATGCTCTAACCACTTCTTGACTACTAAAGGGTCGGGCTATCCAGCAAATGTAGAAGGTCTCATCCTCTGGAATACCTTCATCAAGTAGGTATCCCTGGTCTAGCCACCTGCAGTCCTAGTCTCCTGCACGGTTCGATAACACTTCTGTAAAATGGCCGCCATATCTCTGGCGCCAATGGTCTGCTCCATCTCCTCAACTAGGGCAGGTGCAAGAGCAGGAGTAACGGCCTCCTCAACTGTGCTATGAGCAGGAGCTGCAGCTCGGGGCCTACCACGCCGCAAAGGTGTTGTTGTTCTAGGCCTACCGCGCCTAGGTACTACAGGTGTAGTAAGAGTCCTCTTTGGTGGCATGTGTCTACAAGTCCAAGAAAAAAAATTAATACCTCTTTTCACATTAGACATAAGCATTTTAAAAGAACATGAAGCATATACATGTCAACAACTCACACTTCCCAAGCGACAACCACAACATATCTGAATATACACCAAACAAGTCCTTACACTTAAAATAATGCTCACCAAAATTTAAAATCATGTGTCACAGCCCTATCGTGTTCAACAACACCCCACAGTCTCTAGATATTTGAACCTATGCTCTGATACCAAGTTGTCACACTCTGAATTTTCACAAACTCGGGGAGTGAGTGAAAAGGAAGAAGAAAAATAAATAAAAGGTCATTAAGTTGGATAAATTAATTTTTCTTTCCTTTCCCACGTTTTTCTATTTTTTTCTAAAGTTTTTCAAACCACTTTTCTTCCATTTTTAACTTATTTCTTCAAGGTTTCTAAATCCCCCTCTTTTGACATCCTTCCCACTAATTTAAAAAGTGTTTTACACACTTAACAAGTCTTACAATTTTTCATAAAATTTCGACACAACCTCTGTTTTCTAAGCTTTTTTTCCACCTAATATTCACAATATTTTACATGCATAATTATATCACAACCCACCCTCACTCGGTGACTGCAATCCATATAAATTAAACGTACATCTTTTATTTTTAACATACACATCTAGTTGTCTCAATATACACATATGATACTCATTACATAAAGATACCATACATATCAATTGGGTTTACACCCTTACACTTTAAAATCATCTAAGGTCTATAATCCATTACTTTTTCAAATTGAAATACAAGTCATTTGGTCTTATGCCCATACATATAAAATATGCCTAAGGGCCAAATATCCATTCAAGTTCATTTCCCCTCCTTCCTTTAAGACTTCCTCAAGTCTCAAGTACCAGAAGTCTCATATGTAATATGATATCCTAGGAATGAGTCAGCTCAACTGCTGGTATGACAAAGTGCTAATGCTAGAAATAAATTTAAGGCGTGATATGTGCAAATGTACATTTTAAAAGTTACAATCTCGTAATCCCTCAATGCTATGCAATGTCAATATGCATGACACACCCATGTAACTCTATGCCACCCATGTTTCGCTTCACGGACTGCCCCCATTAGCCCGCGAGTACTGTCATTGGCTAGATTTGGAGTTTTTCACTACAGGATTTACACATTTATAATGCATAGCACCAAGTACTCAACCCACACTATGTTCCAAGGATCATGTATGTCAAGATGCCATGATTTTTCTTAATGTGAATTCTATGAAACATTTTATCAAACACCTTATCTACATGAATGTGAAGCACCATTTAATGAATTAAATATATGCTCAAGTTTCATATTCATTACTTTTTCAAAGAAACTACAAATACACAAACTACCAACTCATGAAATAAATCATAACTCTCAAATCACAAGAGTTTCTCTACATGAACATCAGGCAGGAATAATAATCCAACACACAAGCAAGGTACACCTTTATCATATTAACAAATTGTCAAGAAACTCAAAGAACACAAAATTACTTAAAATACTAACTCTAAGTTTTCAAAGCAACCACCACCTAAGTGATTGTACAACATCAAGTAAACACCTAAATCATTCAATCAACACATAGAAAGCCAAGAAAATTTAAATCTATTCTAAACTTAGCAAAATATCATACCTAAAATGATTTTTCTCAAACCAAGAAAGTTGTGTTCGATGTATAGCCGAACCGATCTGTGAGAATATAGCCCTTGTTGAGAGGAACAACTTCTTAGAAGGAAGTCTTGCAAGAATATTGGCCTAAAAATGTGTTTTGGTGGCTTTGAAGCTTGAAAAATCTAGGATTTTTTTTTTCACCTCCTTGAACGTGTACTGCTCTATGTTCAACCCAAATACTGATATTTTTACACTAAAGGGATTGTATTTATAGTGGAGGGCAAAGGTGTAAAATGACCCTTTTGCCCTTGATGAATCCAGGAACTTGTTACACTACAACTCATCCTAAAACGCCTCAATTTGACATTTTATTTTAACAAAAATTCTTAAAATTATTTTAAACAAAAATTTAAAAAAAATATAGATTTTCTCTAGTGGCCGGGTTTGGCCAGTTCCACCTAGGCCACCTGAGATGCCCTTTTTGTTCAATTTTTTAAACTATTTTCGTTTAGACTCAAATTAGCACAATATGTGTATTTTAACATTCTAAGTATTTGTTTATTCTATAACATACTCAAATTATGCTCCTAAACATGACTTATGCCTAAATGATGCATATGTAGTGTCCNCACTAGCCATGTTAGTTATTTCCTGGAAGGAAGGGTTCTCCTTGTACGCATTGAGAAAAAATGATTTGAAGTTTTGTCTAAGTATAGAATTATAATGAATAGCAAATGACCCATAAAATCATCCAATCTCAAATCAATTAGATTATGATTTTACTGCTTTCAAAAACTTTTGCTTCTTCCTTGACTTCTATTAGAAAGGATCTTCTAGCCTTTCGTCATGTCGCAGGCTTACCTTATCGACGAGTCTTGCATTAGATACATATAACATTTTATTGACTCTTGCTTTGGATAAGAATGTTCTTTGTTTGAGTTTGAAGTCATTACCTTGAAAAAAAGGAAACTCACCATTCACCAGAGAAAAAGGATAGAGAAAGGACCAATTGGTGGTATCTTTATTGAAACAAAATGGTTTCATATTATTTCATCGATTAGTTATTTCTTTCCATTTGTATCTCTTTCTCCATTTTTGGTCTCAATTAGTTCACAAGATTGAATGGCCAATTCTTTCCTAGACCCAGGTTCCTGGAATCTCATTTTGTTGGCTTAGCAGTGACGTGGATAGTTTGCACACTTCGATCTAGTTTTCTTAATGGAGAAAAAAAATAAAGTAGAGATATTGGAGAGGTTATGACGATCTATGAATTTTTAGAATTTCTTGTATGCTGATCTTGTAGGTTTGTCAGGAGCACTGGCCTTATGGTGGAAGGAAGACCTAGAGGTAGACAAAGATTTTTGCAATCGCAACATCATCAATACTCGTTGCACATTGAGGTAGCCCCCAGTGCTATGGCAAACAACATTCATTTATGCGGGTCTTGACTATGACAAGAGACAAAGGGTATGGAGATCTTTAAGAGTCCTTTCACGTGGTGTAATGGAAATGGACTTTAAGGGCCCTTCTTTCGCATGGTCCAACAATAGGGAGGGTGATGCAAAATGTACAAGAAAAGATAGACAAAATTTTAGCCAATCCAGAGTGGAGAATAGCCTTCCCTTATGCCCAAGTTGTCCACGAAACTAGAATAGGTTTTGATCACAGCCTCATTGTGATTAGTTTTGGTACGAAAAAAAGAAGGATCCCTTTTCGTTTTAAATTTGAGGCCATGTGATTGGAATTTGAGTGTAAACCCCCACACTCTTATCTTTATATAGCAAATAATTATTTTTGAAATGTTAATATAGATGATAAGGTATGCATGAACCCTATAGATTGTAATAGTAGGAATAAATACTAGGGAGACAAATTAATTATAAAATTTAAAATTTTGAAGTGTTTAAGGTTGATAAAGGTAAATAAGTAAAAATATTAATTTTTTAAGTTAAAATAATAAAATCATTGAACTTGAGAGATCCGAAAAANATCTTGACTATGACAAGAGACAAAGGGTATGGAGATCTTTAAGAGTCCTTTCACGTGGTGTAATGGAAATGGACTTTAAGGGCCCTTCTTTCGCATGGTCCAACAATAGGGAGGGTGATGCAAAATGTACAAGAAAAGATAGACAAAATTTTAGCCAATCCAGAGTGGAGAATAGCCTTCCCTTATGCCCAAGTTGTCCACGAAACTAGAATAGGTTTTGATCACAGCCTCATTGTGATTAGTTTTGGTACGAAAAAAAGAAGGATCCCTTTTCGTTTTAAATTTGAGGCCATGTGATTGGAATTTGAGTGTAAACCCCCACACTCTTATCTTTATATAGCAAATAATTATTTTTGAAATGTTAATATAGATGATAAGGTATGCATGAACCCTATAGATTGTAATAGTAGGAATAAATACTAGGGAGACAAATTAATTGTAAAATTTAAAATTTTGAAGTGTTTAAGGTTGATAAAGGTAAATAAGTAAAAATATTAATTTTTTAGGTTAAAATAATATAATCATTGAACTTGAGAGATCCGAAAAACTTGGATTAACCCTTTAGCATATATACTGGTTCGAAAAAAATAANATAAAATTTAAAATTTTGAAGTGTTTAAGGTTGATAAAGGTAAATAAGTAAAAATATTAATTTTTTAAGTTAAAATAATAAAATCATTGAACTTGAGAGATCCGAAAAACTTGGATTAACCCTTTAGCATATATACTGGTTCGAAAAAAATAAAATAGTAATTTTAGTGTTTCGAGTATAAATTTAATTTAATTTAGAGATAAATCATAAAATTAAATATTTTTAGGTTAAAATAACATTAAAAATGAATCCAGAACGTCGAAAAACCTTAGAGCAATCATATGGATCAAATTGGAGATTTTTAGTGGTAAAACCGTAATTTTAGAGAAAATCCAAATTTCAGCCCATGAACAAAAATTTCGGGACTGCTGTGTTTAAAACACAGATTCTAGCCCATTTTCTTTCATTTTTTCATTCCACTCTCACCACAAACCTCTTAGAACCCTAAGAGAAGATAAAAGAAAAAAGAAAATGGAAAAAGAGAGTCTCTAAAGCTTGAGTTTTGCTTGAAATTCTTGATTTCTAGGTAGAGGTTGCTTTTCACTTTTGAAATCATGGTTTCTTGACGTCCTTGCAAATCCTATCATGTTTTGAATGAAGTTATGGTTTAATTGTCATGAAATCCTTGTTATAATCTCAAAACACTTGTTTCTTTTAAAAAATAGAGATTTTTCTTCTTAATATTCCTTGTTCTTGATTTCAAAACTCTAGTGTTTCGTTTGAACAATAAAAATATATGTTTAATAATCTCTTGCATATTTTCCTTGAATTTGCTCCGTTGGAAAAATACCTATGGAATTGAGGGTTTTTGATTTATTTGTGATTTGAGAAATCGGTTGGTATTGTATCTCTTGTGTGGATGTTTGTATGACTATGAGTGGCCGTTGACTGGGTATCGTAGAGTGGGTAGATGCATTTTTTTAGTCCATACGGGTTTGAATTTTTTCTACCACTCGTAATGGGGTTGGTGCATTGCGAGGACTAAATCACTTTTCGCTCACGGGTATCGAGGCTGATGGTTAGTATATTATTCTTGAGTTGGATTCAGCATTTCCAATGTGTTGGAATGCACCTTTCCTAAAGTTGTATATCTTTGAAAGGATTTGAGTGTGTGTGTGTGGGGGGGGGGCAGGATATTCTTGATGTATTTATTAATGCGATATCTTACATCATACCTGAGATACATTGTAGGCTATTGTTTATTGTGAAAATGGTTGATTATGGTTTATTGTGAAAATGGTAATTCGTTGGAATTGTTATTTTTGAGAATTGGTTTTACTTTTCATTTAATTATTGCTATTGTGTAAACTTAAGATTCATTGAAATGTCCCTGTTTCCTTCAAAAGTTATATATGATATTTGTAAAATGAGACCGACTATTTTATATACTTTCGAAACCTTGTTCGAGTTTGAGAGAATTTTCTTATAGAGCTTAGTACTCACCCTCTACAAACAATATCTTTTTTAGATTATGGTTTAGAGGAGGAGCTCAGAGTTGATGAGTCAGTACATTGGGAAGCTCCAATAGATGGGAACGTGAATCCCGAGGTGGACGTTTAGATTTATATTCCCTTATGTTCTAGAGTAGAAAATTTATTTTGAGACAGTGTGAAGTCTAATATTTTCGTTATTATGCTGCAAGATAATAGTTGATTTTCTTTTGGATGTAATTGTCATAGCTGGACATATTAATTTGGATGATATTGTATATATTGTGGATGATGAAGAAAATTCTCTTTTGTTATGAAGTCCATTTAGTTGCTCTCATGATGTGAATGATTTTAGATAGTAATGTCGTCCAAGGGGAATTTTGGGCCGTTATAAATCAAATTCATATGGACTGTTTTAATGTAAAAGAAAAATTGCATGTGGTTATATGAGTATAGATAAATGGACCTGGTGTAGTCAATGTTTATTTATAAATGGACCCAATGTGGTCAATATTTATTCATAAATTGATCTGGTGTGATCAATGTAGTATAATTACACATGTAGTGTTTTGGATAGAGCTCCTCGTACAAAGGAGAATTTGCCCGAATTTTGTTAAATTTAGGACCCCCGATTTTGGGGCGTTACATTGAGTAATACAAAGAAATCGTCAAAAAGAGTTGGCAGCCATTAGCTAGTAATCCCAACTTGGAATCTATCCGCAAAAAGCTAACAAAATGTAGTGTTGACCTTTGAAACTAGAACACATATTTCTTTGATAATAATAAGAAAATTCTTGATGAACTCAACTCCAAATTGGTTTTAGTATAGGAGGGTGATGTTATTGCACAAAACCTTGCTTTGGAAAAGCAAATTCAAGCTCAAATTGATCTAATCAGACGAAGAGAAGAAAAGTATTGGATGCAACGATCTCGTATTAAATGGCTGAGAGATGGGGACCAAAATACCATATTTTTCCATATGACTACGATTCAGAGAGGGTAGAGATATCAAATTCTTAAACTTAAATCCATAGATAGAGAGTGGATTGAGAAAGAAGATGCATTAAATTCCCATATAGTTGAGTTTTTTTAGAATCTTTTTTCTTCATCAGGAGAACGAGATTTTAGTGAAGTGCTTGAAGTAATTCCTTCCTTAGTTACAAATGAGATGAACCTAAACTTTTAAGACCCATTTCAGAGAGCAAAATCTGTCGAGCCTCCAAAATCTAGAGAAAGTGAGCGCGATGGTTGACTCGATCTGGTCCACGCCCATCGCATCCCATCCCAATTTAGTGGTATTTTAAGCCCTACAAACTGAACTCTACACATGTAATCCTTAATTCCACTTGAATTCAAATCCTTTACAAACTATATTCACTCCAAATGTAAAAATTTCAACTGGAACTCATTCTATTTAAACTAATCATTCATAAGAATTTAATATTAGAGAAGATTATAATTCTTTCCTCTTAACCATCTTTTTATGTTATGTATGTCAAAAGGGAGAAATGAGAAGAAAATGAGAGGACGAATAGACTTTAACAATGGTTTGGTGCAAAGGAGGGAAAAGAATGAAGAANCTCAAATCCTTTACAAACTATATTCACTCCAAATGTAAAAATTTCAATTGGAACTCATTCTATTTAAACTAATCATTCATAAGAATTTAATATTAGAGAAGGTTATAATTCTTTCCTCTTAACCATCTTTTTATGTTATGTATGTCAAAAGGGAGAAATGAGAAGAAAATGAGAGGACGAATAGACTTTAACAATGGTTTGGTGCAAAGGAGGGAAAAGAATGAAGAAAATCATTTTTCCTTTAGAATCAGCTCATAAATTTTTTTAGCTCCTTGGAACCTTTTGGAAAACAATGTTTAGAATGGAGTCCCTTTGCACGTGTGTGTTGGGGAGTTTGCGGAATGTCAAGGAGAGGGGGGCCTAGAATCGATTGACACTTCGAAAGAGTTTGTACTAATTAACTTTTCTCCTGTTTGTTAAATATCCATGGGATGAAACAGTGGGATGATAAGATAATAAAAAAGGCCCTCATCACCAACTTAGAAAGTCTCATCCATTACTGCCAACTCCACTGCAGTTATTGTCACCACCACTAATCCCCCTTTCCACGTTTGTCATTACTATGTCCTCCATCTTTGTCACTTCATTCATAGTTATTGCTATCACCACCGTCGTCTTTACGAATTGCTACCACCTCCACTCTTGCAGCTATCATTGGAGAGATTTATGGTTGATATTTAATATATGCATAGAAAGGATATTTTTAGTAACTTAAAATTAAACCCACCTTCTTTTCATGTGCTAACCTAAACATCGGATACAAGGTTAATATGACAAGCTATCATATCTCCTTTTATCACTATGTGGGGAATCAAATTAAAATTAATATCACCTTATTATCATGTGCCAACTTAAACATGAGATAAAGAGTTAATATGAACAAGGCTATCCCCCTATGTCACATGATTCGCCGGCACATAAATTCGAGAATTGAGAGCAAATTTGACCAAAATTCACGCTCTCAAATAAATGAACTCGTCGACTCCAATTAATTGCAACAAAAGCCTAAAGCCTATTTAAATAACATTTCACCTTGCAGGTCTCAAAAGTCCGAGGCTTCAAAACTGGCTTACAATTAGTTGTCATGCGTCATAGCCTCCTTAAGCTATACTTGAACTTTTTCCAGCCAAAACAGTAACTAATAGGACCAGTCAACTATTATAGGCTTGTTGGACATCCACTTTTGCATCAATTGTCGATGTGGGATTGCATCCACTTGAACATGACATCAAAAATGTCTTCAGGTTTTTTCTTTAACCATTCATCATAATTTTTTAATGTGGGATTCAAAAGTCAAATTAATAATTAACAAAATTTAAATAATTCATCAAATATTTGTATATAAAATTTAACTCTTTAAAATATATTTTTAATAANCGTCTTTACGAATTGCTACCACCTCCACTCTTGCAGCTATCATTGGAGAGATTTATGGTTGATATTTAATATATGCATAGAAAGGATATTTTTAGTAACTTAAAATTAAACCCACCTTCTTTTCATGTGCTAACCTAAACATCGGATACAAGGTTAATATGACAAGCTATCATATCTCCTTTTATCACTATGTGGGGAATCAAATTAAAATTAATATCACCTTATTATCATGTGCCAACTTAAACATGAGATAAAGAGTTAATATGAACAAGGCTATCCCCCTATGTCACATGATTCGCCGGCACATAAATTCGAGAATTGAGAGCAAATTTGACCAAAATTCACGCTCTCAAATAAATGAACTCGTCGACTCCAATTAATTGCAACAAAAGCCTAAAGCCTATTTAAATAACATTTCACCTTGCAGGTCTCAAAAGTCCGAGGCTTCAAAACTGGCTTACAATTAGTTGTCATGCGTCATAGCCTCCTTAAGCTATACTTGAACTTTTTCCAGCCAAAACAGTAACTAATAGGACCAGTCAACTATTATAGGCTTGTTGGACATCCACTTTTGCATCAATTGTCGATGTGGGATTGCATCCACTTGAACATGACATCAAAAATGTCTTCAGGTTTTTTCTTTAACCATTCATCATAATTTTTTAATGTGGGATTCAAAAGTCAAATTAATAATTAACAAAATTTAAATAATTCATCAAATATTTGTATATAAAATTTAACTCTTTAAAATATATTTTTANTAATTAGTTGTCATGCGTCATAGCCGCCTTAAGCTATACTTGAACTTTTTCCAGCCAAAACAGTATTTAATAGGACCAGTCAACTATTATAGGCTTGTTGGACATCCACTTTTGCATCAATTGTNAACAGTGGGATGATAAGATAATAAAAAAGGCCCTCATCACCAACTTAGAAAGTCTCATCCATTACTGCCAACTCCACTGCAGTTATTGTCACCACCACTAATCCCCCCTTCCACGTTTGTCATTACTATGTCCTCCATCTTTGTCACTTCATTCATAGTTATTGCTATCGCCACCGTCGTCTTTACGAATTGCTACCACCTCCACTCTTGCAGCTATCATTGGAGAGATTTATGGTTGATATTTAATATATGCATAGAAAGGATATTTTTAGTAACTTAAAATTAAACCCACCTTCTTTTCATGTGCTAACCTAAACATCGGATACAAGGTTAATATGACAAGCTATCATATCTCCTTTTATCACTATGTGGGGAATCAAATTAAAATTAATATCACCTTATTATCATGTGCCAACTTAAACGTGAGATAAAGAGTTAATATGAACAAGGCTATCCCCCTATGTCACATGATTCGCCGGCACATAAATTCGAGAATTGAGAGCAAATTTGACCAAAATTCACGCTCTCAAATAAATGAACTCGTCGACTCCAATTAATTGCAACAAAAGCCTAAAGCCTATTTAAATAACATTTCACCTTGCAGGTCTCAAAAGTCCGAGGCTTCAAAACTGGCTTACAATTAGTTGTCATGCGTCA
This sequence comes from Ilex paraguariensis, assembly GCA_963454935.2. Lineage (NCBI taxonomy): Eukaryota > Viridiplantae > Streptophyta > Magnoliopsida > Aquifoliales > Aquifoliaceae > Ilex > Ilex paraguariensis. The sequence goes on from CAUOFW020001602.1 coordinate 452,987, forward strand.
TAGCCTCCTTAAGCTATACTTGAACTTTTTCCAGCCAAAACAGTAACTAATAGGACCAGTCAACTATTATAGGCTTGTTGGACATCCACTTTTGCATCAATTGTCGATGTGGGATTGCATCCACTTGAACATGACATCAAAAATGTCTTCAGGTTTTTTCTTTAACCATTCATCATAATTTTTTAATGTGGGATTCAAAAGTCAAATTAATAATTAACAAAATTTAAATAATTCATCAAATATTTGTATATAAAATTTAACTCTTTAAAATATATTTTTAATAGTTTATATATATATATGTATGTATATAAAATGATGCTCTTACGGTGCTCCTGCTCTTATTTTTTTTTTTTAAAATTATATGTTTTTGCACTCTCGCTACCGCCCCACTCCACTTTGTGTGATCTAGGGCTATCCTATCTCCTTTGTCATCCTGTGGGGCATTAAACAGATTCAAATTTGNCTTCCACGTTTGTCATTACTATGTCCTCCATCTTTGTCACTTCATTCATAGTTATTGCTATCACCACCGTCGTCTTTACGAATTGCTACCACCTCCACTCTTGCAGCTATCATTGGAGAGATTTATGGTTGATATTTAATATATGCATAGAAAGGATATTTTTAGTAACTTAAAATTAAACCCACCTTCTTTTCATGTGCTAACCTAAACATCGGATACAAGGTTAATATGACAAGCTATCATATCTCCTTTTATCACTATGTGGGGAATCAAATTAAAATTAATATCACCTTATTATCATGTGCCAACTTAAACGTGAGATAAAGAGTTAATATGAACAAGGCTATCCCCCTATGTCACATGATTCGCCGGCACATAAATTCGAGAATTGAGAGCAAATTTGACCAAAATTCACGCTCTCAAATAAATGAACTCGTCGACTCCAATTAATTGCAACAAAAGCCTAAAGCCTATTTAAATAACATTTCACCTTGCAGGTCTCAAAAGTCCGAGGCTTCAAAACTGGCTTATAATTAGTTGTCATGCGTCATAGCCGCCTTAAGCTATACTTGAACTTTTTCCAGCCAAAACAGTATTTAATAGGACCAGTCAACTATTATAGGCTTGTTGGACATCCACTTTTGCATCAATTGTCGATGTGGGATTGCATCCACTTGAACATGACATCAAAAATGTCTTCAGGTTTTTTCTTTAACCATTCATCATAATTTTTTAATGTGGGATTCAAAAGTCAAATTAATAATTAACAAAATTTAAATAATTCATCAAATATTTGTATATAAAATTTAACTCTTTAAAATATATTTTTAATAATTTATATATATGTATGTATGTATATAAAATGATGCTCTTACGGTGCTCCCGCTCTTATTTTTTTTTTTTAAAATTATATGTTTTTGCACTCTCGCTACCGCCCCACCCCACTTTGTGTGATCTAGGGCTATCCTATCTCCTTTGTCATCCTGTGGGGCATTAAACAGATTCAAATTTGGTTTCCAACTCTTTTTCTATCAAGTAAACATAACTAATGCACGAAGGGTTTTGTGAAAGGTTCACATGTATTGTTAGGTGTACAACCAACTTACTAGATTTAACCATCGAAGCCTCTTGCATCGTATTGTGTCGCCAAAAGATTTACGTTGCTTTTGATAGTATTTCTTTTAGTTTTTCTACTCAAAGAAAAAAATAAATGTTTTTTATTTTTTTCTTTTTTGGATTCACTCTCTTCTCCTAAGTTTAACCAAATGTTTGATAATAGATGTGCATATCTACAAGCTTCTCTAGAAGAATGGTTGCGATAACTTTCGCTTTAAAAAATGATTGAAAATCGAAGAAATAGGGGAATCAATAAACTTGGATTCAAGAAGACCATCCAGACCTCCATAAGGGTAATCCTAGGAACGATAATTGGAAAATTGTAAGCATATCTTTACTAGTGTGCAAAATAAGCATAATTTTGATTTTCAATACCTCAAGAATTACAAGATTTATAATAATATACGCATCGCATAAATCATCATTTTTAGTACGTAGATCAACTATCAAATCATCAATAAAAATGATCCAACGGTTTCAATCAAGATTCAAGGCGACGGAGGAGGTACTCAACTTCGACAAGCTTGGTGAGAGGCATCACCCAATCTCCATATAGGCGAGAAACAATGGAGGGTTCAACTTTGTATTTGCCTCTTTTCTCATCATGATCATTGGGGGTCACTTCCTGCCCAAACACCATGGCTTTCTTCTCTACCCTTTTCTTTACCATCTCTTCTACTTTCTCAAATGTCAACAGTCTCATCAAACAGTCCCTATCCTGTAAGACCAAGACATAAGCCAAGCCTCGTCGTAAGAGCCCTGACCATGGCATTTTATTTATCAAATTATTGAGAAGAAACAAATTCTTTTTTTTTTTTGCCCTTTTTCTTGTTTGTTTTGGAACCATTACTTAGTCACTCAATAAAATATGTCAACCTAGCACAAGGTTCTTGTCATTACGAGATCTATAAATGATCTAATGTACTCAGTTTTACATGTACCAAATACAGAGAGTTTGCTTCGTGACACAAACTCATGGCAACTAGTTTACAATGGAACAGTCATATCGTTATGTCAGGACCCACATTCCTTTTTTGATGTAACACTCCAATTTTAGTGAAATTGTATAAAATAACTCGAGTGCTACAATTAGAAAGGTAAAGGATTGTAAAGAAGCCATAGGTTTTTTATTAGAGAGTGCATGGCAGTACCTGAGCGTGAATCGCAGGAGCATACTCTCCTTCCTCGTCTCTGAATTTCACTTCGGCTACAAACTTTCCATAGTGAATCCTTCTGGAGAGGGCCTAACAAAGTATTAAGATTCGTGGTTAGAGAAAGATCACTCGTAAATTAGGTATTAGATTGAATGAGATTAGGCTAATCCCATTCAATCCAATCTTTTCTAGTCGGATTAGTTTATATTATCTTCCATTTACTCCGAGTTTGGATGAAGTTTAGGACAAGGTTAGTGTTCATGATCAGGATTGCCATTCCTACATTCAGATTAAAGTTTTTTGTAGGGTACAAGTGAAAAAAAAAGCAAAAGTACTCTTGCATCCAATCTTGTTCAAGAACAGAATTGATAATGACAAACATTTCTCACAAAAATACCAATTAGATCTGAATTTACACCACCTCCCACAAGTTTTCTGTTTGTACCATCTACGTGGCTGGTATTACTCGCATTGTAATGTCGAGTCATTATTAAGTAATCTAAGTTAAGAAAGAGTTCTAATTAGGTTTCCAAAGCTAAGGATAACTCCATGTTACTCAAAAAAAAAATGTGGGTACCGTACTGAAGTTGATCGACAGCTGTTGACTTTAGTTTGATTGATTTGCAGCCATTGATTATAAGAATGATAAAGTAATATAATATTATAACTCTACTTTTTACCCTTTAATCTTTGGACCATTCTGACTCTAACTGTCCACGAATTTTATTTCAGTCTAACCAATCATTTTTGTCAAAAGCTTAAAGNACCATTCTGACTTTGGGCTATAGGGTTTTTTTTTTTTCTTTTGTGAGTCTCAGACTCTAACTGTCCACGAATTTTATTTCAGTCTAACCAATCATTTTTGTCAAAAGCTNGACCATTCTGACTCTAACTGTCCACGAATTTTATTTCAGTCTAACCAATCATTTTTGTCAAAAGCTTAAAGAGAAAATGCCATAAGTTAACAACAACAAAAATAATAATAATGCATGTGAATCATATGACATAAACTTGAATTTGTGAGTGAAAATTTAACTTTTATTACTGATTAAAACGAATTGATACCATTGAAAAAGGGTGGCAAAATTGGCCGAAAAACTTTTAGAACCAGAAGAGAATCAGGTGAAACTCCAAGGGTAAGAGTTATTAAGTGACTTGTGTGTAAGAGATGAGGAAGTGTTGCAGTGGTAAGGGCACCTGCTCACAAGGATTCAAATCTTATTTCCATCCCCCACCCCCCAAAGAAAAAGTTACATTGGGCTAGTAACAATGAAAGTGTTGCTTCTTATTGTCACTTTGTACAATAATATTAAATATCATGATTATACCTCATTCATCCATTTTTCATAACATACTCGATTCGTAGAAACCGAACCAAATGTGATTTATTTTTTATTTTTTTTTTTGCACTAGGTTATCCATTTGAAAAAAATGGGGTCCTCAAAAACAGTGGTCATTAGATCNATTTTTTTTTTTTGGCACTAGGTTATCCATTTGAAAAAAATGGGGTCCTCAAAAACAGTGGTCATTAGATCATTACGTGATTGAGAACATTAAGTATTATAAGCATTTTTACCTGCAAACACTGAAGATCACAATCTGCAGTTTGTACAAAGTTCCCATCATCTCCTTCAGCAACAAACAATGGAAGCAGCTGATTAAAGTACATATCCCATATGTTCTTGTTTACGTTAATACCAGCTGCAGCAGGATGCAAAAGCTATAATTGGAATTAGTGCATTGGGAAAACAAAAACTTGTTTGTACCGTCGATCATTGTTCTAAAGGCAAACTATAGTTTGCATCCTTAAACTATTGCCCTAATTTAATTTTACTCATTGTATGTATTACTGTGTTTCTCGTATTGTCCCCTCATTTACCCAAATTAGTTTTAGCACTAGCACATTTAGAGAATACAAACATCCGTCAGGTGTTGGACTGAAAATGTCCACATATCACGAGGTATTGGGATAGAGGAAAACAGTGGTCAAAGTGAAAATATTCATATCTCTAGAAATCACAGCCAGGGTTTAAACTTTAATGAATGTTTACCTTGGGATGGTTCAAAGGCGGAAGCAGAAGAGGGGATGGTAAATCATCTGGGAAGAAGGGATGTTCTTCTGGGCTTTCGTACCTGCCAAGCTGTAATGCACAAACATATATTTTTAGTAGCTTAAAATTACATATTCATTTTTTAATTTCCTACTCTTCTTGATACATTTTGCTCTGAAACTGGCTATTCTACCATTTTTAATTACCATCAAAAGTAATGATATAACAACCGGTATATGTAAACCCTACATTTTTATCTTTATATAGTAACGTAATTATTTTGAAATGCTAATATTTGTGATGATGTATGCATGAACTATATGGATTGTTAGAGTAGAAATAAAAATGTTAGACGAGATAAAAGGGTATGAATTAGAAGTTAGAAAGTATTGCGGAGTTCAAACACATTTTAGATAAAATTTGGGTAGAAAGTATTATGGACACTGTAGTATTTGGACCATAAATTTTTACCTTGATATTCGTTCGAGATAAAATTTTTATAGTAGATAATAGCCTTCCAAGGTTACAACAGTGTATTTCACGAAAATTTTTAAAATCGATCTCTAAATAGGCCAAAACTTCATTGGAAGTTTCAGTAAAAACTAGTAGGACGTTCAAACGACAGTAAGTCTCAGTACTTTGGTGTCTGCAGAGCTCTGATAGAAATGCAGAAGTATTGGGAGCAACCAACGTTCGAACACCAAAATGACGTTCGAACGTGAATCAATAATTTGCACTATTGACGTTCGAACGCCAAATAACGTTTGAACATGAGTTACGAATTCTGACTTTCAGATTCGAGCACAGGGGACCATTTCACCCCCTATAAATATTTAAGCACACCTCCCTTGGCCCCATTTCAACATTTCTAACCCTAGAAAGTCCTAGAAAGGAAGAAAGAAGGAGAAAAATACAAGATCAAAGAAGATTTTCACATTGAAGTGGATCAAAATCTCAAGTTCTTCACACAAAACTAAGGAATAAAGTAGCAGTTTCTTCTCACTCTTGTTCATTGAAGTGAGGGCTTATATATACATATGTTTTGACTCTTAATCATAAATATTTGTTATAGAATCCTTGTTTCTTGATGTTATTGCAAATCTTACCATGTTTCGTGTGAATTTATGGTTGATAGCCATAAAATCCTTGTTCTTGATGTCAAAACCTAATTTTTGAGAAATATGGGATCTATTTGATTTGCGTTTCAAAAAATAATATCCGAAAATAATTTTTGAGAAGAGTTTTAACAAAGTGGTTTTGATATTTTTTAAGATAAAAAATTTGTTTAGTTAGATGATTTCAAAAATAATTTCACAATACAGAAAATAGTAAAACCTGTTTGGACAGCCTAAATATATATTTGAACAGTAATTCAAACATTAATAAAAAAATATAAAAAAGTTATTTTTATATTGACAATTTCATTATACATATATATATACTCATATTTAAACATCCAAAATTGTTCTCCTTGTTTTCAAAATTTTCAAAAAAAAACTCTGAAAACAAGTTACACTTGTTTTCAAAATTTTCAAAAAAAAACTCTGAAAACAAGTTACACTTGTTTTCTGTTTCTTTGACTCAAATCTCATTTTTTTTTCCAAAATTTAGAGAACAAAAATGCTAAACAAACAAGTTTTAGGTGTTTTCAAAATTTTGCGAACAAAAAACAGTTTCCGAAAACTAAACCAAACATGACCATGGGATTTTTCTTCTTGATATTCCTTTGTTATTGATTTCAAAACTGTAGTGCTTTGTTTGAAACAATAAATGTCTAGACTCACCAAGTTCACTCATTTCTTGAATATATGAAGACCACTGATACTTTAGAAACCTTGAACAAGCATTATATCCGTTAGATTGTTAGATTACATGAAGTTCCACTCTCTATTGTATTAGATTGTAATTCTCGTTTTGTGGCGTAATTTTGGCAAAATCTGCAATGAGCTATGGGGACAGAGTTGCACTTTAGCACCGTTTTTCATCCTCAAACGGATGGCCAATCCGAGAGAGTGATACAAAATTTAGAAGACATGTTACGAACTTGTGTGTTAGACTTCAAAGGAAGTTGGATTGATTATTTGTCGTTGGTGGAATTTGCNATTTAGAAGATATGTTACGAACTTGTGTGTTAGACTTCAAAGGAAATTGGATTGATTATTTGTCGTTGGTGGAATTTGCATATAACAATAGTTTTCAATATAACATTGACATGACACCTTACGAGACATTGTATGGGAGACCATGTAGGTCCCCGACTTGTTGGCTAGAAGCGGGAGAAAGTAGCATGTTTGGACCAGAAATTGTTCGAGAGACTACGAAGAAAATTCAACTAATTTAGGAAAGACTACGCACGGTTCAAAAGAGACAAAAAAGCTATGCAGATAGAAGAAGAAGACTATTGAAATTTCAAGAGGAAGACTATGTGTTTCTCAAAATGTCACCCCAAAAGGGAGTGTTTAAATTTGGCAAGAAGAAAAAATTAGTACCAAGGTATACCAGACCATTTGAAGCGATTAAAGCGATGGGCAAGGTGACGTATCAACTTCGATTACCAGTCCAGTTGTCAAGGGTACATGACGTGTTTCATGTGTCAATGTTAAGAAAGTGTTAATCGGATACAACGCATGTCATGGACTTGGAGGATATAGAAATTCAAGATGAAGCAACATATGAAGAACAACCGATAGAGATTCTCGATACCAATGAGAAAGTGCTTCATAATAAAGTCATTCAACTAGTGAAAGTCTTGTGGCAACATCATGGGGTGGAGGAAGCTACANCTGAAACTGGCTATTCTACCATTTTTAATTACCATCAAAAGTAATGATATAACAACCAGTATATGTAAACCCTACATTTTTGTCTTTATATAGTAACGTAATTATTTTGAAATGCTAATATTTGTGATGATGTATGCATGAACTATATGGATTGTTAGAGTAAAAATAAAAATGTTAGACGAGATAAAAGGGTATGAATTAGAAGTTAGAAAGTATTGTGGAGTTCAAACACATTTTAGGTAAAATTTGGGTAGAAAGTATTATGGACACTGTAGTATTTGGACCATAAATTTTTACCTTGATATTCGTTCGAGCTAAAATTTTTATAGTAGATAATAGCCTTCCAAGGTTACAAAAGTGTATTTCACGAAAATTTTTAAAATCGATCTCTAAATAGGCCAAAACTTCATTGGAAGTTTCAGTAAAAACTAGTAGGACGTTCAAACGACAGTAAGTCTCAGTACTTTGGTGTCTGCAGAGCTCTGATAGAAATGCAGAAGTATTGGGAGCAACCAACGTTCGAACACCAAAATGACGTTCGAACGTGAATCAATAATTTGCACTATTGACGTTCGAACGCCAAATAACGTTTGAACATGAGTTACGAATTCTGACTTTCAGATTCGAGCACAGGGGACCATTTCACCCCCTATAAATATTTAAGCACACCTCCCTTGGCCCCATTTCAACATTTTTAACCCTAGAAAGTCCTAGAGAGGAAGAAAGAAGGAGAAAAATACAAGATCAAAGAAGATTTTCACATTGAAGTGGATCAAAATCTCAAGTTCTTCACACAAAACTAAGGAATAAAGTAGCAGTTTCTTCTCACTCTTGTTCATTGAAGTGAGGGCTTATATATACATATGTTTTGACTCTTAATCATAAATATTTGTTATAGAATCCTTGTTTCTTGATGTTATTGCAAATCTTACCATGTTTCGTGTGAATTTATGGTTGATAGCCATAAAATCCTTGTTCTTGATGTCAAAACCTAATTTTTGAGAAATATGGGATCTATTTGATTTGCGTTTCAAAAAATAATATCCGAAAATAATTTTTGAGAAGAGTTTTAACAAAGTGGTTTTGATATTTTTTAAGATAAAAAATTTGTTTAGTTAGATGATTTCAAAAATAATTTCACAATACAGAAAATAGTAAAACCTGTTTGGACAGCCTAAATATATATTTGAACAGTAATTCAAACATTAATAAAAAAATATAAAAAAGTTATTTTTATATTGACAATTTCATTATACATATATATATACTCATATTTAAACATCCAAAATTGTTCTCCTTGTTTTCAAAATTTTCAAAAAAAAACTCTGAAAACAAGTTACACTTGTTTTCAAAATTTTCAAAAAAAAACTCTGAAAACAAGTTACACTTGTTTTCTGTTTCTTTGACTCAAATCTCATTTTTTTTTCCAAAATTTAGAGAACAAAAATGCTAAACAAACAAGTTTTAGGTGTTTTCAAAATTTTGCGAACAAAAAACAGTTTCCGAAAACTAAACCAAACATGACCATGGGATTTTTCTTCTTGATATTCCTTTGTTATTGATTTCAAAACTGTAGTGCTTTGTTTGAAACAATAAATGTCTAGACTCACCAAGTTCACTCATTTCTTGAATATATGAAGACCACTGATACTTTAGAAACCTTGAACAAGCATTATATCCGTTAGATTGTTAGATTACATGAAGTTCCACTCTCTATTGTGTTAGATTATAATTCTCGTTTTGTGGCGTAATTTTGGCAAAATCTGCAATGAGCTATGGGGACAGAGTTGCACTTTAGCACCGTTTTTCATCCTCAAACGGATGGCCAATCCGAGAGAGTGATACAAAATTTAGAAGACATGTTACGAACTTGTGTGTTAGACTTCAAAGGAAATTGGATTGATTATTTGTCGTTGGTGGAATTTGCATATAACAATAGTTTTCAATATAACATTGACATGACACCTTACGAGACATTGTATGGGAGACCATGTAGGTCCCCGACTTGTTGGCTAGAAGCGGGAGAAAGTAGCATGTTTGGACCAGAAATTGTTCGAGAGACTACGAAGAAAATTCAACTAATTTAGGAAAGACTACGCACGGTTCAAAAGAGACAAAAAAGCCATGCAGATAGAAGAAGAAGACCATTGAAATTTCAAGAGGAAGACTATGTGTTTCTCAAAATGTCACCCCAAAAGGGAGTGTTTAAATTTGGCAAGAAGAAAAAATTAGTACCAAGGTATACCAGACCATTTGAAGCGATTAAAGCGATGGGCAAGGTGACGTATCAACTTCGATTACCAGTCCAGTTGTCAAGGGTACATGACGTGTTTCATGTGTCAATGTTAAGAAAGTGTTAATCGGATACAACGCATGTCATGGACTTGGAGGATATAGAAATTCAAGATGAAGCAACATATGAAGAACAACCGATAGAGATTCTCGATACCAATGAGAAAGTGCTTCATAATAAAGTCATTCAACTAGTGAAAGTCTTGTGGCAACATCATGGGGTGGAGGAAGCTACATGGGAACCAGAGCTAGAGATGCGAGAGAAGTACCCTCATTTCTTCTCTACTTAAGGTAAGTTTCGAGGATGAAATTTTCTTTAAGGGGGATGGATTATAAACCCCCACATTCATATTTTTATATAACAACATAATTATTTTTGAAATACTAATATATGTGATGATGTATACATGAACTATGTGGATTGTAAGAGTAGAAATAAAAATGTTAGGCGAGGTAATAGGGTATGAATTGGAAGTTAGGAAGTATTCCGGAGTTCATCCACATTTTAGATAAAATTTGGGTAGAAAGGATTTTGGACACTGTCTAGTCTTTGGACTATAATTTTTTACCCTGCTATTCGTTTGAGCTAAAATTTTTATAGTAGACAATAGACTTTCAGGGCTACAAAAGTGTACTTCACAAAAATTTTCTAAATCGATATCTAAATAGGCCAAAACTTTACTGGAAGTTTCAACAAAAACTAGGAGAACATTGAACGTGAAGAGATGTTCGAATGATAGTAAGTCCCAGTACATTGGTGTCTGCAGTGCTCTGATGGAAATGTAGAAGTACTGGAAGCAACCAACGTTCGAACGCCAAAAATGACGTTCAAACGTGAATCAATAATTTACACTATTGATGTTCGAACGCTATATAACGTTCGAACATGAATTATGAATTCTGACTTTCAGATTCGCGCACAGGGGACCATTTCACCCCCTATAAATACTTAAGCATACCTCTCTTAGCCTCATTTCAACATTTCTAACCATAGAAAGTCTTAGAGAGGAAGAAATAAGAAGAAAAATACAAGATCAAAGAGGATTTTCACATTGAAGTGAATCAAAATCTCAAGTTCTTCACACAAAACTAAGAAAGAAGATAGGGCTTTCCTTCCATTCTTGTCCATTGAGGCTAGGGCATATATATATGTATGTTTTGACTCTCAATCCTATATATATGGTATAAAATCATTATTTGTTGATGCTCTTGCAAATATTACCATATTTTGAAGGAAGTTATGGTTGGATAGCCATGAAATCTCTTCTCCTTGTCTTGAAAACCTTAATTTTTGAGAAAAATGAGTTTTTCTCTCAATATTCCTTTGTTCTTGATTTCAAAACTCTAGTACTTTGTATTGAATAATAAAATTGTATTTTTAATGATCTCTTACATATTTTCTTGAATTGTTCTATTGGAATAATATATGTGAAATTTGAAATTTTTTTGATTTACTTGTGATTTGAGAAATTAGTTGGTATTGTATCTATTGTATGGTTGTTTGAATGAACATGAGTGACTAAGAACCGGATATCGTAGAGTGGTGTAAATACGTTTCTTACTCCGTGCGGGTTTGAAGGTTCCCTACCACTCGTAGTGGGGTTGGTGTCTTGTGAGGATCAAACCACTATTTGCTCACGTGGTATCAAGACTGAGGGTTAATATACTATTCTTGGGTTTGATTCGTCACTGCCGATGTGTCGGCATATGCCCTTCTTAAAGTTGTGTATCCTTACGAGAATTGGATGTGTATGTAGGCCAAAATATTCTTGATGTGTTTATTCATGTGATGTCATACATCATATCTGAGATACAAATGCAATTGGGGATACAGATACAAGTTGTGGCTTGATATACATTGTGCAAAATTGAACAAATTTTGGGCTATTGTTTATTTTTGTAGAAATGATTTATTACAAGAATGTTGGAAATGGTTTATGGTTAAAAATGGTTTATTATTGAGAATTGATTTTACTGCTTCATTTAATTTTTGGTTGTTGCGTAAAAAATGGAGATTTGTTGAAATGTCACTGTTTTATGTCAAAAGTTATATATAATATTTGTAAAATGAGACCGACTGTTTTCTATACTTTTGAAACCTTGTTCGAGTTTGGGAGNTGCTCTGATGGAAATGTAGAAGTACTGGAAGCAACCAACGTTCGAACGCCAAAAATGACGTTCAAACATGAATCAATAATTTACACTATTGATGTTCGAACGCTACATAACGTTCGAACATGAGTTATGAATTCTGACTTTCAGATTCGCGCACAGGGGACCATTTCACCCCTATAAATACTTAAGCATACCTCTCTTAGCCTCATTTCAACATTTCTAACCATAGAAAGTCTTAGAGAGGAAGAAAGAAGAAGAAAAATACAAGATCAAAGAGGATTTTCACATTGAAGTGAATCAAAATCTCAAGTTCTTCACACAAAACTAAGAAAGAAGATAGGGCTTTCCTTCCATTCTTGTCCATTGAGGCTAGGGCATATATATATGTATGTTTTGACTCTCAATCCTATATATATGGTATAAAATCATTATTTGTTGATGCTCTTGCAAATATTACCATATTTTGAAGGAAGTTATGGTTGGATAGCCATGAAATCTCTTCTCCTTGTCTTGAAAACCTTAATTTTTGAGAAAAATGAGTTTTTCTCTCAATATTCCTTTGTTCTTGATTTCAAAACTCTAGTACTTTGTATTGAATAATAAAATTGTATTTTTAATGATCTCTTACATATTTTCTTGAATTGTTCTATTGGAATAATATATGTGAAATTTGAAATTTTTTTGATTTACTTGTGATTTGAGAAATTAGTTGGTATTGTATCTATTGTATGGTTGTTTGAATGAACATGAGTGACTAAGAACCGGATATCGTAGAGTGGTGTAAATACGTTTCTTACTCCGTGTGGGTTTGAAGGTTCCCTACCACTCGTAGTGGGGTTGGTGTCTTGTGAGGATCAAACCACTATTTGCTCACGTGGTATCAAGATTGAGGGTTAATATACTATTCCTGGGTTTGATTCGTCACTGCCGATGTGTCGGCATATGCCCTTCTTAAAGTTGTGTATCCTTACGAGAATTGGATGTGTATGTAGGCCAAAATATTCTTGATGTGTTTATTCATGTGATGTCATACATCATATCTGAGATACAAATGCAATTGGGGATACAGATACAAGTTGTGGCTTGATATACATTGTGCAAAATTGAACAAATTTTGGGCTATTGTTTATTTTTGTAGAAATGATTTATTACAAGAATGTTGGAAATGGTTTATGGTTAAAAATGGTTTATTATTGAGAATTGATTTTACTGCTTCATTTAATTTTTGGTTGTTGCGTAAAAAATGGAGATTTGTTGAAATGTCACTGTTTTATGTCAAAAGTTANGATGCAATTGGGGATACAGATACAAGTTGTGGCTTGATATACATTGTGCAAAATTGAACAAATTTTGGGCTATTGTTTATTTTTGTGGAAATGGTTTATTACAAGAATGTTGGAAATGGTTTATGGTTAAAAATGGTTTATTGTTGAGAATTGATTTTACTGCTTCATTTAATTTTTTGTTGTTGCGTAAAAAATGGAGATTTGTTGAAATGTCACTGTTTTATGTCAAAAGTTANATTGTATGGTTGTTTGAATGAACATGAGTGACTAAGAACCGGATATCGTAGAGTGGTGTAAATACGTTTCTTACTCCGTGCGGGTTTGAAGGTTCCCTACCACTCGTAGTGGGGTTGGTGTCTTGTGAGGATCAAACCACTATTTGCTCACGTGGTATCAAGACTGAGGGTTAATATACTATTCTTGGGTTTGATTCGTCACTGCCGATGTGTCGGCATATGCCCTTCTTAAAGTTGTGTATCCTTACGAGAATTGGATGTGTATGTAGGCCAAAATATTCTTGATGTGTTTATTCATGTGATGTCATACATCATATCTGAGATACAGATGCAATTGGGGATACAGATACAAGTTGTGGCTTGATATACATTGTGCAAAATTGAACAAATTTTGGGCTATTGTTTATTTTTGTGGAAATGGTTTATTACAAGAATGTTGGAAATGGTTTATGGTTAAAAATGGTTTATTGTTGAGAATTGATTTTACTGCTTCATTTAATTTTTTGTTGTTGCGTAAAAAATGGAGATTTGTTGAAATGTCACTGTTTTATGTCAAAAGTTATATATAATATTTGTAAAATGAGACCGACTGTTTTCTATACTTTTGAAACCTTGTTCGAGTTTGGGAGGATTTTCCTACAGAACTTAGTGCTCACCCCCTACAAATAACATTCTTTTCAGATTTTGGTTTAAAAGAAAAACTCGGAGTGGACGAACAGGTACTTTGGGAAGTTCAAGTTAATGGGCATGTGGATCCTGAGGGGGAAGTCTAGAGTTGCTCTGTTTATGTTCTAGACTAGGAGATTCATTTTAAGATAATGTTCATGTTAATATTTTTTGTATAATGTTGCGAGATAATGGTTTGACATATTCTTTTGGATGATGTTGTAGATATTATGAATAATTAATGAAATTTTCTTTGATTTTAAATTCTGTTAGTTGCACTCATGATGTAAATGATTTTAGATAGTAATGTCGTCCAAGGAAAATTTTGGGGCGTTACAATATATACCATAAAATAACATGATAAACCATTTTCCAATTCTTTAGCAAAAGGGTCATCATAAAGAGGGTATTTTCAAAACTCATATTGACTAGATTTTGTTAAGTTGAGTTTTATACTTTTGTTTGCACAGAATCTAACTCCTCTCTGACTCTTGTTAATGGGAACTAGACTGAATGTTATTTTTTTGTGTTTTGTATGGGCAGAAAGAGAAGTATGCTATTGTGAAAGAATGCACATCATGCATAGGGTTAGCCATTTCTATCATGACTCGTCAATCCAAAAAGATAAGAAATTATTGTGTATAAGTAATTCTAATAGGTTCGGGTTACCATTGCTCACGTTAAAAAATGGATAGTTTATTATCCACATTATATGACTTATACATCTTACACAAGATACGAATACAAAATGGGATGACGATTCTTAATATAACTTGTCATTTAGGTAAAATACCAGATGGGCTTCTTTTACATAAAGTATAGAGCCCTAATCTAAGGCCTAAGGGCATCTCCAACGAGATAGCTAAAGGACGTTTGTTAGCCATTTTAAATAGCCAATCCATAAATTTTTGCTNACTTCTTTTACATAAAGTATAGAGCCCTAATCTAAGGCCTAAGGGCATCTCCAACAAGATAGCTAAAGGACGTTTGTTAGCCATTTTAAATAGCCAATCCATAAATTTTTGCTCCAACCGACTATCTATCTCACTCGGTATTACCTATTTCATAATATTCGCTCGCTGGAACTGGCGATCGATGGTGGCTAGCTATTCCTCAACATCATTTCAACAGAAGGCATTGTCTCAACAGAAGGCTCTCTCAATAGAAGGCATCATCTTTATCGCTAAACTCAGTCCACATCATCGTCTTCATCACCAAAACTCCATCTCTGGTAGGCTCTCTCTCTCTCTCAGAAACTTCTCAGATTCTTGATCACAACTTGAGAAGATCAAGAACTGAGATAGTAAAAAAATCTAATAAACCCCCCCAAAAATTCAGTAAAACTTCCAAAAAAATCTAACAAAACTCCCCAAGAATCTAGTAAACCCCTCCAAAAATTCAGTAAAACCCCTCCAAAAATCCAGCAAAATCCCCAAAAAATCTAACAAAACCCCCCAAGATTCAACCACTTGTACAAAGTGTAGTGATTGCACCCCTTCACTCTGTATCCCCGTCAGAAATCTAGCTTTAGTTCCTCTTCCTTTCCCCCCAAAAATCCAGCGAAACCCACAGTGGAATTTCCTACTAATTTCTTGTTGATTTATACATATACATATCATCTTCCTGTTGATACATATATCATTGTTTTGTTAAGTACAAGTGATGGGCTCTTCTTTTATGATATCTACTCTTGTAGCCCATCTTTTATGATATTTACTCTTGTAGCCCATAATTAATTAAATTTATACAATATTTTTTTGAATTGTTATTTTTTGAATTTTATTATTCAAAATTAGTTGAAGTTAGTTAAAATGGTTAGCTAAAATAGATAGCGTGGTTGGAGTGAATTTGAAAAAATGATTAGCTAAAGTAAATAATACAAAATTTAAATATATTTTGAGTAGCTATTTTAGATAGAATCCATGATCCAGAAAATCNGTTAGCTAAAGTAGATAATATAAAATTTAAATATATTTTGAGTAGCTATTTTAGATAGAATCCATGATCCAGAAAATCACAAGCCCATCATCCCTTTTCTCTTAACAATATCCACACCACACCTATAACCCCCCATAAAACTAAAATCTAATTATCAAATCCTAGAAATCCAAATAAAGAAATTATTTGATTCTCAAGTAAATTCATACAATATTATGTCAATAAACAAAAAAAGATGATATATTTCCTTACAATGTCAATCAAATGAGTTTATCGTATCAAATTTAATTTGTGTTTAATTCATATTAGATTCATTTACTATTGACGATAATAGATCGTATCATTTTTTATATTTGTAATTGTGACGGATTCATGTGCTATTAAATTCATAGTACGAAAATTCCCTCCCCATATAATGTACTAAATTCTCTAAATAAGTAAGTTGGATCCGAAAGGAGTAACAAAGGGGTGATAGCCTATCTTAATCAATCCTGCCATGACTTAAATACTTTTTATTCTAAAAAGGAAAAGGACCACCCATAAAAAGTTAAATTTAAAATGAGAAAAATAAACAATAAGTGAACCTTTTATCAGCCACATTTGGCTACAAAAAGGGAAGGCAATGTTAAAATTCTATAGCCAATGGACTTTTGGTCTAATGGTATTCTTTATCTTGTGAAGGTTATGCCTTGTTAAGGTCAAGGGTTCAAGCTCTCTTCCCTCCTCCCTCTCCCCTCCCCCTCCCCCAAAAAATAAAATATAAAAAAAAATGTTAATTGCATAGGAGGAAAGTAAACATAAAAGTGATTTCATTTGTATCCCATCACACTAAAACCTAGAACAACTGTCACTTTGTACTCCAAAATANATCAGCCACATTTGGCTACAAAAAGGGAAGGCAATGTTAATTCTATAGCCAATAGACTTTTGGTCTAATGGTATTCTTTATCTTGTGAAGATTATGCCTTGTTAAGGTCAAGGATTTAAGCTCTCTTCCCTCCTCCCTCTCCCCTCCCCCTCCCCCAAAAAATAAAATATAAAAAAAATGTTAATTGCATAGGAGGAAAGTAAACATAAAAGGGATTTCATTTGTATCCCATCACACTAAAACCTAGAACAACTGTCACTTTGTACTCCAAAATATATTTAAATTCTCCATTAAAACTAGGATTAATTTTTTTTTATTGTACCCTCAATCAAATAAAAATGTAATAGACTGATCTATTTTAAATTTAAATGAGTACACTTTTTTTTGTGTGCATATTACGATTACTTGAAAAGTATGTCAATAATTATGTATAGAAATAGGAGAATATGTAAAATACAAAAAAAAAATTGTCACGACAAAGCAACGGATATTAAGTTTTGGACCAAATTCTCATATTTTTATCAGATTAAGGGTGCATTGAGAAAATTTAAATATTTTAGGGTGTAATTAAAATTTAAAGATCTTGTACAAAGTATCATTCATACTAAAAACTCTAATTTGTAGAGTTCCACGTGTAAAATCACATTCATTTCTTTGAAAAGATTTCATACATAAAGAGGTTGAACAAAATAGAAAAATTAGTTACCAAGTTTAGACATGTGGCCCAAGTAGAAGATAAGTATATCTTTTTTTTTCAAATTATGCTGACGATAAATACGATCTTGACGAGGGTATAATTAGCAAGTTTGACCAAGGAAAAAAGTTAATTTCAATTAAAATGTTAGAATTAAAGTGTCATTTCGTAAATGTAATGGTCTCAATGTGTTTTTTCTTTTTCTTTTTGTCATAAAACATAGGGACAGAGTCAAATTTATCCTAAAAAAAATCAATATCAGTCAAGTTGTGAACAAATTGACCATGATATTTTCCCCCAAAAACAAGGCCAACCTACAGTGTTGAACAATATTGTATTTTATCCAGACAATAAAACAACAAACATAACAGACAATTTCAAACTACCAACAAACTATATAAAAAAGCAGATACAAGAGACAAACTTATATCAAAAACAATGGCCAGACTTAAGAGAAGAGAAAGGAAATGACCTTTGCTTGGACAGCTTCTGTTTCTTTCACGTAATACTCCACCAAAGAACCCGAATAACCCGGAATTTCGGCACGATTTTGGTCATAAATTGATGAATTAGTTGGATATTTGGCTCTCTCTATAAGACTAAAAATGATTGTATCTTCTTGTCGAACCAAATTCTTTCTCACGGATTCAAGTGTCAATGTGCACGCCATAATAGTGGGAACTATATGATCAGAACAAAAAGAAATAAAAGAAACTTTTCCTTTACCTTCGATTTTGAATCGAGAGAAAGTCGTAGAGTTAATGAAACAACAACGATAGAAAGACCCTTGATTTGCAATAGAGGAAGCAAAGAATCGACTTTGCTCTATTTTCGTATTTAAAGAAAAAAGAGAACTTTTCAGGGCAATGGAGGATTCCAAAGCAAAATTAGGGAGACTCGGGGAGATGAAGTCTTTATATAGACATGGAGGGAGAGAGGGGAAGTGTATTAGTTATTGAGTGATGATGATGATGCAATGACTATGGTCTTAGTGATCCATGTGAATGTGTTTTGTCCAAATCAGTAGGGTAAATTATACTTATACTCCTAAATTATCATCATATTTTTACTTTGCCCCCTTAATTACTAGATTTTTCATATAACCTTCAATTAATACTTTTGTTTCACATTGTCATAATCGCAAATGTCTATTATTTTTTTGGAAGAAAATTACTGACATGTTAGAGTAAAATGAAAAAAAATTATATAGTTTGGAGGATAAAATAAAATAATTTTACATTAAATATGTACTGGACATTAATAATTGGAATAATATGAAATTAATCATATAGTTGAGGGTATAATATAAAACATTTAATAATTGAGGGGATAAAATAAAAAAATAGTGATAGTTCGGGGTGTAAATCTAATTTACCCAAATCAAAAGGTGTCGTGGTGCGCACTTTTTTTGTTTTTTTGGAACAACTGGTGTGCAAACGTTATAAAGAGGGGTGACGTTTCAGCGACAAAAAGGACGAGGAGGTGTGTGCGTAGTGTGCACGGTTTGCATTTTTTTCCGTGTCTTTTACNAATTAAATAGCGTTATAAAGAGGGGTGACGTTTCAGCGACAAAAAGGACGAGGAGGTGTGTGCGTAGTGTGCACGGTTTGCATTTTTTTCCGTGTCTTTTACTTTTAACGTACGCCTCCCGCGTATGGCGTTAGTCGTACACGCGTTAGTTTGTGGGGCCCATTCAGGAAATTGCCCCAAGTTGGTTGCGTAGGGAGTTTTTGATTCTATATGCTTTGTCCATACCGCGCATCAGAGCTTTTCCCCCACACTCAGACCTTTCAAAATTTATTTTCTCAATTCAATTAATTTTAAACTTATTTTTAAACTAAGGTTTTTTTAAAAGCGCCATTTGAAATGACGTCTTCAGATATAAAAATATTATTTTTAATGNTAATTTTAAACTTATTTTTAAACTGAGGTTTTTTTAAAAGCGCCATTTGAAATGACGTCTTCAGATATAAAAATATTATTTTTAATGGCGATTTAAAATTAAAATTTTTTTAATAATATGTCATTCCTAATTATGTTTTTAAAGTTGTCATTTAGAATGACGTTTTTAAACAGAAATTGACAGACGTTACAAATTATAAAGGTGTTGAAAACGTTATTTTGAATGACGATTTTAAAAATATCATTTATAATGATGATTTAAACATTTATTCGCCTCAGTTAAAAATTCTCAAATCAAATGGCTAGGTCAAAAAATTTCAAATATTTCAACGACAAAGTCTACTCCTCCTCCTGCAATAACGAAGTTCTCTTCTCCTCCAACGACGATGAAGTCATCTCCTCCTCCTCCAATGACGAAGTCCTCTCCTACTCCTCAACCACTCTTAGCCAGGTATCACTCCGACGAGCTCCAACCGAATATTCAACAGCTCCACAGCTACTCCACCAGCGACTGAGCAAACCATCGGAACCTTGTGAAATCTAAGCTTAATCCACAGCTCCACCAGTGACTAGGGGTGTCAAACGTGTCAGGTTAAACGGTTACGTGTCGGGTTAAACGGGTGACGGGTGAAAAACATGTAAACCCGTACACGACACGTTTAATAAACGGGTAAAAAATCAAAACACGAACACGAACCGTTTAATAAATGGGTAACACGACACAACTCGTTTAACACGTTTAATTTTTAACGAGTCGGGTTGGGTCGGGTCAGGTTAACACGATAAACCACTCGTTTGACCCGTTTAACCCATTTACCTGTTTACCACCCATTTAACACGGTAAGTCATCCATTTAACTGTTTATTTAAAAATGCTTTATAGCATCATAAAACTAACAAACTAGCACAAATAAATGTGATAATTAGAGATATNGTTTAATAAATGGGTAACACGACACGACTCGTTTAACACGTTTAATTTTTAACGAGTCGGTTTGGGTCGGGTCGGGTTAACACGATAAACCACTCGTTTGACCCGTTTAACCCATTTACCTATTTACCACCCATTTAACACGGTAAGTCATCCATTTAACTGTTTATTTAAAAATATTTTATAGCATCATAAAACTAACAAACTAGCACAAATAAATGTGATAATTAGAGATATCATACCACACCATATTATAAAGTATAAACTACAATCTAAAATATCCAAATTTTACCAACAACCATATTACAAATCATAAATACAATCCGAAATAACAATCATATTACAAACCACAATTTCAAACAAAAACAAATTTCATGATTCACAAAATCTCATGAAAGATATCAAATCTCCATCTACATGACAACGAGCAGATTCAACAACCAAATTCTCATGTCCTACACAAATTAAAATGAAATATTAATAATTAAATAGACTCATAACTAGATAAGTACCCAAAACTTGGTGTTACCTCTCTTTAGTTATGATCAATGATAGACATAGAATTAGAACATTGAACGAATATAACTTTATTAGACTTCATATTTTGATTGAAAACATCATCATCTATTTTCCCTTCCTAATCATCACTAGAATCATCTACAACTAAGCAAAGCAAAACATAAATGAATCAATGATCACGTGAATTAGTGTAATAAGAAAAATAATATTAGTAAAATAGAATTAAACTTACTGCTCTTTCCATGAATTCAATCTCTAATATAAATCAAAACTTGGACAGTTTTTGGAAAGTTTCTGGCAAAAGTGAACTTTCCTCCATGTCAATCAAATCCATAATAGAGAGAAATCTACTTTTTATCCCTTATGTTAATCTTTGGTTGCAGTGGAATGACAAGCAAGGATATAATGACAAAGCAAGAATCTATGCCAGTTCTAGTCTTCTAGAGATGACATCAAACTCGATGTCATTTGGTATTATACTAGACAGTTTAGGTCAATAATTCAAGTACAAAACAAAAATTAGGTGTTTAATGCAACCAGTATGAAACGGGGAGACATTGACCTCAAATACCTTTGATAAAAACATATCACCAAGCCTGATTAAGTGAATGAGGTGTTTTCATCCCTCATCTTATAATTGTGTTGGTTGCTCCAGATTTTCTAGATATAAAAAATAATATCGACAATGGTTCTGCATTAGACTTTTTTTTTTTGCCGCAATTTTTATAATAAATGCTCCAACAATAACTAATTCATCTCGAATAAAATTATATATTTCTAAAATTCAAATTAATAATAACAAATAAAATATTTATACAAGACTTTTGATTATTTATAAATTTTTTTATTATTCTCAGTTTTTTGACTGATAATTTTCTCTTAAAAAATGAATGTAACAAATAAAATATACAATATGATATATCAGTATATATTTTCTTGCCAACACACCCATGTAAAAACTACAAAAAAAATAATCCATGTAAATACTACCATTCAACAAACAATATATATTAATCCATGTAAATATACAAAAAAATATATCAACAACAGTAAATATCAACAAACAAAAAATATACAATATAATAATCCATGTAAAAACTACCATTCAACAACAATATGCCAACACACCCACTTCCTCTAACTTCTCCAAGCTCTGTCTCCCTTTCCCACTTACCCTCTCTCTTTTTCCCCACTTACATCTNATATGGCAACACACCCACTTCCTCTAACTTCTCCAAGCTCTGTCTCCCTTTCCCACTTACCCTCTCTCTTTTTCCCCACTTACATCTGGCTCCTCCATTATATAAAGTTAAGAAAGCTCCATCAACCATCACTTTACGCGTTTTGATATACACAACCAACCAACAAGGTAGGCCCGTCCGTTTTATACATTTCTCTCTCTCAAAAGATCCAACGCACACTGAATGAGCTACTTCAATTCTTTTATTTCAATTAAAACCATGATCTCTCAACAAATGAAATCAAGTTTACACCCAATAAATAACAGAATAGTTACGGATCTTCACTCAGAATAGCAAAGAATATTTACAGATCTAACAAATAACAAAGAATATTTACAGATCTAACACAAATATGCTTAAACTCGAAGTCTCAGTCGATCTCGTAGGTCGCTCGATCTCGCAGCTTGCAGGTCGATGCTACTGTTCACAGCTCGCTGTGAGAGAGAAAGAGAGTGGAGAAGAATAGCAGAAATGGAGGGCAAGTGCCAGGAGCCGCAAAGCTTCAGCCTGAATAGAATAAGGAATTAGATTAGGTTTAGCCGTTTAGGACAAAATAAGTTTATATATTTTTTGTGTGGCTACTGGCTAGTTATCATTTAAAAAAAATATATATGTTTAATTTTTTAAAAATAATTAATCATATATTATTATATTAATTTTATTTAAACGGGTTGACATGTACCACCCAAATCCGACCCGTTTAACACGTTTATCCGTTAAGGTTTCACTCAAACTTGTCTAATCCGTGTCAATTCGTGTCAATTAATCGTATCGTATTGAATTTTGACAGACGTATCAGTGACACAGTGACTGAGAAGTGAGCACAGCCTCCACCAGCAACTGAGCTGTGAGCACATCCTCCACCGGTGAGTATCTCCATTCTCCATTCTAGCCTAAAATCGATTTTGCCCTAAATCTTTATCTAGTATCCACTAAAACTGGCAAAGAGTCTTCTTTTACTCTTTCTTGTGGATTAAAGGGCATGTCATGTCTTCTATCATCGTTGGGTTGCAGTGTATGGGTTTCTGCTTCGCTGAAGGACTCGGTTCTATTCAGGTGATTTTTCTTTTCAAGCTTTTCTTCTTTTCTTTTCTTTTCTTTTTTTGTTGAATANTTATCAAAAAAAGGGATGGTTTTGATACTTCTCTTACTGTTTTTGCAAGTTCTCAGTTGGTATTTACATTACTGGGTGGAGTGGTGATTAATGGTCTAGTTTGATTGATACCTCAGCCAAGGATACTTGGTTGAACAAAAAAAAGGGGTGGTTTTGATTCTTCTTTTACTGTTTTTGCAAGTTCTCAGTTGGTATTTACGATATTTGATTGATATTAAGATTTGTTTAAGATTGAATCTGATTTGTTTGATAAAGTATGTGGTGGTTAAAATGTTGGTCCAGTAATCGCAACTTTATTTATACATCTAATTGTTGCAAAAACTGGTATCAGAATTTAGAAGTACAAAGGATCACTACTGAATGCATCCCACTACCATGTAGTGAACCTCGCGACCAGCACTGCCGTTGGAGCAGAGGTGACCCATAACTTTGTAACCAGCGAGAACACCATCACAATTGGCACTCAGCATTCATTGGATCCTTTGACAACTGTGAAGGCACGGGTTAACAATTTTGGCCAGGCAAATGCTCTGATCCAGCATGAATTTTTTGCTGACTTGGGTCTTGTTTGTTATGTGAATTAGCATTAGTAAGTTATGCACTTGGAACCACCTTGATGTGTGATCTCATCTGTTGAGATGGAAATCAGCAAATGGCAATTGTTCCTTGTAATTTCTGCAACAAGTTTCATTGATTTTTTGTATCCAATTTGCAAATAGATAAGAACTATTGAGAATTCATACTTCATTCCATTTTTGAAAATGCAATAGAAGTGGCTTGTTTAATGCCCCTAATCCAGTACAGAGAGCTTCCTCCACCCTGTAACCACCTCAATGATCAATCTGCTTTAATTCAATGAATTCATGGAGCTTGATTGAACACATGAAGAAAACATGCCTGATTTGAATAAGAAACAAGTTGCAGGAAGGGGGAGAAGGGTGATTGAGACGGGGGGGGGGGGGGGGTTTGGACTCAAAGGCCACAGTTTTGGGGGGCGGGAAGGTCATCTTTTAAACCTTCAAAG
>CAUOFW020001602.1:477981-493127 GCA_963454935.2 Ilex paraguariensis
CTTTCTCCTCAAGTGAAATTGGAGTGGAGCAAATATCGAAACCTTACTACTCCTGGTTTCCAGCACATACTGCAAACTTAATAATAGCTTGATCTAAGTCTCCCAAATATTAATTCTCCAATTCTATGTTTTTTTTCATTTGGAAGGCTGCAGTAAAAGGGAAGAAAGGAAAACAAAATCAGCAAATTACCCAATTTGGTCCCCGTTAACCTAAGGCATTGCAATTATAGATTGGGTACAGACATAATCGTTCTCAAGAGTCACACAAAGTGGATGCCATCAGATTTGAACCTACAATTCACTATACCCGAGAATAAAAGGAGGAGAAACAAAATAAGAATAAAAAAAATAAACAAGTTACAAGTGCCTTTCAGATGACTCAATCACCTACATGCTAAACTTAAGCAAATGAAATCATATTCCCATAATGAAATCATATCCAGCAAATGGACAAAGCACATAGAGGGTGGAAAATACCGGAAGAAATGGACAGACCACCACCAGAGAAATTTGTTTGCTGGAGTGTTCCTCTTCGTCAGATAAGGCTTCCTCGTCGGACTGGTCTTCGACGGGTTGGAGAATGATACAAAATCGATGCTCCTCGTGGATGGCAGAAGATGGAGGGCTTCGACTGGATGGTGGAAGATGGAGGGCTTCGACTGGATGGTGGAAGATGGAGGGCTTCGACTGGATGGCTATCTGAGCGACAGAGAGGGGATCTGATGTGAGAAAGGGGATCTGACTGAGAGAGGGTTTCTAATCGAGCTAGAGGGGATCGACTGTGAGAGAGATGGGTTTTAAAAAATCAGCAAAGTAAATGAGGAAGGTTTTAAATATTGCAAATGACGTTTTATACCTCCTTTTTCTTTTAATGCCTGTTGACTTTCTTTAATTCTATTCATCTTAAAACGCGCCATCGTAAATGACGTTTTTAATAAAATATTTTCAACTCCCAATCATTATTTTAAATAGCGTTTTAACATATGAAGCGTCATTGCAAATGACATTTTTAAAAAAAGACTGAGTTTGAGAATTATGTTTAAAAATAATTGTGTTATGAAAATAAGTTTCGAGAAGAGCTGAGTTTGAAAAAAAACTCCCGCACATTATAAATGGAAATATGTAATATTTACCAAAAACCTTGTTATCAATCTTTCGTATGAAATGACGTGGCACTATTTTCCTTGTTGAATATTAATGAAATTTATTTATTTAATAGTGAAAAATTGTACAGCATCATTTAGAATGAAAATTTAATAAAAAAAATTTAATAAACATAACATTACCCTTATAAATATCTTTGATATTGGAACAATTGTAGGCGTTTTATGTCAAATGAGTCAAGTCAAAAACAAACTTAAATATTATCGAAAACACTAGAGATAAAATTTATGGTACTGTTTTTAATGTAATGATCAAGAAATTATAATTTTTAAAAATTTATTTATTTATCTATATTATTTTAAAATATCAGCAAATTTTTTTTTTCTACTTTTAGTTTCCAACATTACATTTATGTCATATTTATCCTCTAGATTTAATAACACAATCTACAAAAATACTATTCGGGTTTAATGCATACGATTCAATTGAGATATATAATATTTATGATATATACGTGTAAGATTGATTCAAGATACTATAAATCAATTTTACATGAATTTTGATTGTCAAACTCATATTAAATTTGAATTGAGAAACCTAAATTGCATGCCTCAAGTTCAAAGTTTTGAATTCAAGAAGTGATTGAAAACTCGAGTTGGATTGAGTTGAAGTTGGTTCAAGTCATACCCCTATTATAATCATTTCTTGCTTGATCTCAAGCATATAATCATATAATCAATTCTACGGTACTGTTTATTTTATATGAATCTTACATTATAGTATTCTTGTGAATACTATAGTTGACCCCATAAAATAGTATTGTAGAATTTTACATGATTATAGTATTTAAAAGAATACTATAATGTTTGACCTCAAGCATTTTTCAATTTTAAGAGAAAAAATAGAATGACTAGGGTGAAAAATAAATGGAGAGAGAGAGAGAGATGGGTATTTTGATATTTTTTAGGCAAGGCGAGTGTGTGGCATTCTAAAAGTATTTGATTAATGAAAAGGTGGGGCCCAAGTTAACAGAGGATGAACAATGTACTGTTGAGAAAAATTAAATGAAATGAAAAGAAATTTGAAATTATTAGATTCCTTAGAAAGTGAACCACTAGTTATGTGTCTGGACCATGCAGATATGTAGAATAGCAACATATTGGGATTTATTTTTTTTGTGAAAGTAAAGATTGTGTTGCAAGTTAAAATAAATGTTATGGATCGGTCGGATTCCTAACAAAAAGTAAATATTAAATGTAACGGTGATACCATGTCATTATTAATAACATGATATCACTAATTAATAATAAAATTTCAAGTGTGTAAGATAAATCTCACTTCTGTTTACAGGGAAGAAGAGTGAAGAGTCATTTACTTAGGTGACAGGTTGGTTATGAATTTTTGTGAAGTCTATTTGCTTATTTGTAAGTTTGAAGTAAGTAATGCAGAATGAATTTGGATATATTATAGATGTCGAGGTGATTGTTCAAAATAACCACTATTAATTAGATGCAACTTAGAAGACACCACGTAACCCAAAAGACACCATTCATATTTGTCTATGAATGGATAGAAAAAATATAGACCAGAGATAAATTCAAATTTGAACCACTGCAAATTTTAAATTCCAAACTTGGGTTTAACAATTAATGACCCATTTAGCCAAAAAAATTGTCTCCAAAAAAGATAAGGTCGTATATGAACAACACCTATCCTAGAATTCGGACCTTGCATTGCCATATCAGGGCGTTGACGGCAGCGTGTGTCTGTGCGGTCAAACTCAAGTCCATCTAAATTCTCTCCCTTCCNGCCTTACATTGCCATATCAGGGCGTTGACGGCAGCGTGTGTCTGTGCGGTCAAACTCAAGTCCATCTAAATTCTCTCCCTTCCATAAAAGTGGAGCCCCCTTTGCGGACTAACCCATATAGTAAACTTCGAACATATACGCTCGTCAAATCTTCCTTGCCCAATTAATATATGATTGATGTAAAATCTCATATTATCCCAACTTCTATTTTTGCATTTCAAAAGAGTCATTTAGGAACTTATTTTCTAATTTGTCTTTTACTCGATTTGAGTAAGTGAATATACTATGTTATTTTTCACACGAAATAAAACACAAACATATAAAAATTTACTCAAAATGATAAGCGAGTTCCATTTTAATTTAAACTTAAAGTCCGCAAAAAATTAGTTTTGTATATCTTTTTAGTACAAAGATCACCCACGTGAATGAAAAACTGGCTATATGTATGCAAATAATAATGCTAACACGTTATAGAGTACATTTTGAAAAAATTATACATCAAGATAGGTAGTCTGTGACCTTGAACATTTTCTAGTGAAAATCCATTGAAATTATCAGTTAAATAGTGAGCATGATGTCTTAAACTATTCAATTGTTTTAATAAATTAAATCAAATAGACTTCACATAGTCTCTTTCCTAACACCATTAGTTCTCATGATTGTGTTCATTTTTATCGTGAATAATTCATGATTTTCACGAGCGCTTTAGAGAATATAACCTTTACAAATTCTCATAGAAACAACACATTCACACATATATTTGACTCCTATGAAGAATATCACGAAATATACTACTTGAATTTTTTTTTTGTGGCAACATCGCTATCATTGTAAATATATTTCATTTAACGGAAAAAAAAATTCATACCTTTTGCGATAGTATATTAACCGCTACAACAAAATCTTATATTTTTTATGATAGAAAATGTGGTATTTGAGGCAGCACTTTTGCCGTCTTGATAAAAGTTAAAAGTGTCGGATATTTTTTTGACAACTTATTTATAACAAAGTTTTGGTATCGTAAATATTATTTAAGACAGACCGTTGTTTCCATAAAATTTTTTTGAGACTACACATATCATAGCAAGATAATGCGACTTTTTATGATAATATTTTACCGTCGTAAAAACCTTTTTTTCTTGTTGTAAATAATTATTTTAAGTCACCTCAATGGATCTATTGTTACGTCATAATACATTTTTAATAGATTTTGCACAAGCAACCGAACACTTCAAAATGAATCCAAAGACTCCAGTTTAGAGGCCCCTCTATCATTAAAAAAAAATAACAAATATTAGAAAATATCTAAATCCTACAACATATTCTTGTCGTTACACCAGAACGCCTTTGAATTGGAGAACCAAGGCATGTTATCTGGATATCTAAGCATGGGGTTTGAGAAGATAGATTAAAGAGTTAAGAATATAAAAAGATAATTGTACCATTTAACATAGATATAAATTGAATTGAAAGGATAAAATAATCATTTACAAAGTAAATGATTGTTAATAATTACGATATATTCGTAAATTCTACATGTATAACCTTTAGTTAATTGACATGTAGAATTCAATGTTGAATCTCGTAAACATGAGTATGAAAACAAAATCTTATACAATAATTACGATATATACATGTAGAAACAATAATTACGATATATTCGTGAATTCTACATGTAAATGATTGAATACTAAACATGAGTATGAATTAAATTTAATATTGAATCTCATCTTTTTAAAAAAGGATTTGAGTTTGAAAGAGTTTAGGGAAATCAATTCAAACGCTCCCCAAAAATCTATCAAAACAGGCCATTAGATTTGTACCGTTAGCAATCAAGCGTGCATATACAGAACATAATTTATATGTGAACTTGCAAATTATCGGCTAGTGTTTCAGTATATTTATTTCTCTTGAGGTTTAGTTAAATAACAATTACACCCCTTCTTCTTTGAAAAATAACACTAACATCCCTTATCAGTGACCATCGTTATCTTTTTCTAACAACTACAAGAAAATAACTGATGCCCAAAACCCAAAAGATTTTGTACTTGTTAACCTTTAGTTAATTGACATAATTGATCTCAAATGGAAACAAAATCTTATTATTTCATTAATAAAGTTAATTTTGTCTCAAACTCATACCAAATCTAATCACTTTATTAATTGAATAATATTTATTTCCAAAATCAAATCAAATCTAATTTGTCCTTAAATTCCTACCAAATCTTATTAACTTTGTTTGCAAATCAAAATTTTCACAAACTCAAACCAAATCATTTTGAGAATCGATGGGCATGACATTGATTTTCCCATTTTCAGAGATTGAACATAAGACCTCTAGTATCTACAAGTCCAATCAGCATATCCAACAACTGAACAAAAATCTGTAGTTCCTTTCGGATTGTCAGTCTGAAACCTGAAATACCACCCATCAAAATCCAATCAAACCCCACCTATAACCTCCTAAACACAGGCGGAGGGAGGCAAAGTCCAGGGTGGGCAAATCCCCCTCCTCCAAAAAAATTTTTTTTTTTAGTACGTAGGTATATATATTATTTGATCTCACTCAAAATCAAAGATAAAAATATTAAGTTCACATTATCTAACCAAAAAAATTAAAAAATTAAGCCCATTTAAAATAAAAAAAATTTGAACCTACCACTATCTACCCAAATCTATTTATCAAATACTTGATTCATTACAATCCATCCAAACCTATCAAAAAAATAAAACTTTTAGCCCACAAGTAGCTCCAACAGGCAGCACTTACCATATCTCTCTCTCTCTCTCACACACACACTCACACTCACGCCCAGCCAAAAACAAAAAGAGTAAAACAGTCCACCTTGAGTCTTTTTGTCGTTGTTTGCACCCACCGGGGCCACCATCGACAACAGGCCACTGCCACAAATAAATTCTCTCTCTCTCTCTTGATCGACACACACACGCGGCCACTGCATACAACACACACACACACAAAATAAATTGGGGATATCTCGAAAACCTTGAGTTGCGATTATTGAGTCGACAATAAAAAATATTTTTTTATAACTCTCAATCCGAACTTATTTTTAATATTTTGAATGATATTACTTGAATTTATTAAAATTATGAATTGAATACTTTTATGCATTTATACTTGTATTTGTTTCCTACTATAATATCTTTTTTAAAATATTAGCGATAAAATTGACAAAATAATTTGTTTAATTAATTATAAATGTGGATGTATAAACTCATTTTCTTGAATAATTTTTTGAAATAATCATGAAGAAGTACTTTAAGAGAAAGTCTGAGTCAAAGTTGTTACCTCGTTCAACCAGAGATAGTGACTCTTCAAAAAAAAAGTCATGAAGATATTAATTCGACAGATCTTCCATTAAATCCTGAATTACGGCTTCGGATTATGGATTATAATCCCAATTATCAAGACCAAATTCGTAGAACTTATCTACAAAAAGATCTTTGTCAACTCCGCGACCATAATTTCTCACAAAAATAATTTGGTGTTAAACTACGGCGGTTTAACAAATCTTGGTTTTCTTTGTTTGGTAAGTAGCTAGAGTATAGTGTAGCGAAAGATGCAGTAGTTTACTTGTGTTGTTATCTTGTTAAATCAGATGTAGGAGAATAATCGGGTGGCGAAACCTTTGTTAGCTTGGGCTTTTCAAATTTGAAGAGAATAGAGAAGTTCCAAATGCATGTTGGAGGCTTTAATAGTTCTCATAATCAAATTTGGAGAAAATGTCAAGATTTATTAAATCCAAAGCAAAGTATTGAAGCTATTTTCTTCAAGCAGTCAGATCAAGCTTGAAATGAGTATAAAATTCGGTTGAATGCATCCATTGATTGTATTCGATTTTTTCTAAGGTAAAAGTTTGCATTTTGTGGTCACAATGAATCTAAGAATTCAAGTAATCAAGGAAATTTTCTTGAACTTCTTAGATTTCTTGTTGATCACAATGAGGATATTAAAGCTGTTGCGTTGAAAAATGCTCTTAAGAATCTGAAGTTGACTTCTCCTAAAATTCAAAAGACATTGTAAATGCAACTTCTGTTGAAACTTGTAATGAAATTGTGACCTGTCTTGGTGATGCACTTTTTCTGTTCTTTATTGATGAATCACATGACATATCAACAAATGAGTAAATGGTTGTTATGTTGCGATTTGTGGACAAGAAGAGACATGTAGTTAAATACTTTTTAGGTTTTGAACATATTACTAATACTAGTACTCTCTCACTTAAAACAGTTGTAAAAGATTTATTTGATAGACATGAGTTGAGCTTGTCAAGATTGCGTGGACAAGGTTACGATGGAGCTAGTAATATACAAGGTGAGTTCAATGATTTCAAGACACTTACAATGAATGAAAACACATATCATATTATGTCTATTATTTTTCTCATCAATTGCAATTAGCTCTTCTTGCCGTTACAAAGAATCATATTCAAGTTGCGACTCTTTTCAACTTGGTTGCTAATATTGTGAATGTTGTGGAAGCCTCATGTAAACTACTAGATATTCTCAGAGAGAAACAAGCGATTAGAGTTATTAAATTACTTGATAATGAGGAGCTTTCAAGTGGGCGAAGCCTAAATCAGGAAACTAATCTTACATGTGCTTGTGATACATGTTGGGGTTCACATTATTATTCTTTGATCAGCTTAATTGATATGTTCTCATTAGTAATTGATGTGCTTGATATGGTTTCAGAACATGGTATAAATGCAAAACAAAGAGGGGAGACAAATGTTTTTTTTTAAATTTGCTACAATCTTTTGAATTTGTATTCAATCTTCATTTGATGAGAAACATATTGGGAATCACAAATAAGTTATCGCAAACATTACAAAGAAAAAATAAAGATATCGTGAATGCCATGACATTAGTTCAAGTATCCAAGCAATGACTTCAAATGATGAGGAAATTGGTTGAAGTTGTTTTCTTGATGATGTCACATCTTTTTGTGAAAAACATGATATAGTTGTTCAAGAGATGAACGATATCTTTAAAGCTTGAGAGAAGTTACGACGTACTAAAGAAAAGACAAATTTGCATAACTATTAAGTTGAGTTATTTTGTATCGTCATAGATATGCAACTTCAAGATCTAAATAATCGTTTTACTGAGTCAAGTACTAATTTGCTTCTTTGTGTGGCATGTTTGAATCCTTCTTAACTTTTGACAAGGAGAAATTGGTTCGTCTTGCCTAATTTTATCCGAAAAATTTTTCTTCACTAGATCTCATGATGCTTTATGATCAAATGAATAGTTATATTATTTATATGAGCTCTAGTATTTAGTTTTCAAATCTGTTAGGGATTAGAGATCTTGCTCAGAAAATGGTTGAGACAAAAAACACTTGGTATATCCATTAGTTTACTTACTTGTGACATTGACATTGATCTAGCCAGTTGTGACTGCCACAGTAAAAAGAGCATTTTTGACTATGAAGATTGTGAAGAATCAATTACGTAATCGAATGGGCGATCAATAGATGACAAATAACTTGATTGTATACACAAAGAATGGTATTTTTTATTGCATTGATAATGATGTTATCATACAATGCTTTCAAAATATGAAATCACGTAATAGTCAATTGTAAAAGACTATAGTTAATCTCATTTTTTGTAAAAGGGTTTAATTAGAACCTTGTTTTGCAGATATTTTTTGTTTCTATATCCCATATATATTGACTTTTGACTCTTTTGTCAATGAAATTTTAGGTATTATATATGATTAAATAAATTTATTTGCCTTTAATTTTAATTCTTAAGAAGACAAAATTTTAAACTTATAATTAGTGTCCCCGACATATGAATTCCTAGCTCCGCCACTTAAGAGTATAATTAGTCTCATTTTTTGTAAAAAGATCTAAATTAATTCCTTATTTTACAGTTTTTTTTTTTTTTAGGTATATCGAATTTTGGTTCTTTTTGTCAATGAAATTTTATGTATTATATTTGATTTAAAAAATTTATTGTCTTTAACTTTAATCCTTAAGAAGACAAAATTTTAAACTTATAATTAGTGCCTCCCACATATAAATTCTTGGCTCCATCCCTGCTCCTAAAACCACCACAATCTAGAATCACTGGAAATAATCACCACCCGCGGCTCACCCACCAACATAATACCCACCCCTACATCGCCATACCACCCACCTTTACATGATCACAAACCCACAACCACCACATGTTACAAGCCAGAGAAAAGGCAGTAGTAAAGCTGGTGATGATTAAACTGGGAGGGGGCTTTAGGGTTTCAGGTGGTAGTAAGGCTGATGGTGTTGGGATCTTTGGCATGGAGAAGGATATTAGTAGCCCGGGGGGGGAGGAAGAGAGAGAGAGAGAGAGGAGGCGCGAGCCGGAGAAAGGGAGATGGCAGAGGGAGGGAGGACAGGCATGGGGTATATGGGAGGATTGAGTATAGAGCACAGATTAGATATTTGTTTGGCAATAAATTTTAGGCTGTCTGTAACATGGATATGGATTATGTGGCAAAAAATTTACTTTGGTTACAATCTGTGTAAGGATAATATTAAAATATTGAAAAAATTAATTGCTTACATCAGCAATTTTTTACGTTTCCCTAATGGCACATTAACCACATCGTGAGCTAGTATCATTTTTTTGTGTTGGGTGTTGGAGCGATACTAGCTCACGATGTGCAAGAGAAAGTAGATCATTTTTGGATGCCATCCAAAGAGGGGTTTGCCAACATTCCAATTGACTGATAGAAAGTTTCACCACCCCAACCCCCAAAAAATCAAAAGGCCGAAAGAAAAAAAAATCTCAGACAAACCAAATATAGAGGCCTCAAGCTACCCAACAAATGTTGGCACAAAATGGTGAGAAAGAAAGTAATTCAAAAGGTACACATTTTGATCCAAAACTAAAGGAAGCATGCAATGGGTGAGAGAGGAAGTCCAAGACACATCCCCAGAATTGAAGAGGAGAAAAACAGAACAATATTAAAGAACAATAAAGTAATATTGTATATATTACGCCTAAACTTGACCAAAACTATGGAAAATAATAAACAAGGTGGTCAATATTCATAAGTTTCACCGTGCTACTTACGTCAGCAACACATCTTGCTTGAAGAAGTCATGCTCATGCATGCAGGAGCAAGCAAATCAACAAGAAACCCCACATAATTCAGTTCTTTGGGCCAATGTCCTTGAGTCCACAGATTTGTTCCTCCCCCATGGCCGACATGACACTAACAACAAGGTCTTTTCCTTCAGCAAACCCATCTTTAATCTGAAAAAACCAGCACAAACCAATATAACAAAGAATTGGTGAGAACACAATAAGCCCTGTAGGTTGACCAAATGATGCGTCAAGTTCCCTTTTATTCACTATTTAAGCCTGTTCTATGCAAGGATCAGATAATGCCCCCTTATCACTCGTTGACACAACATTTTCCAACCCTACAATTTGATCTTAGAAACCACATTATTCTTTTTTTTTTTTTCACTAATGAAAACATCCCAGGTCACTATCTTTTCAGATCAGCCACTCTTGCACAACACCCAATCCAAAAAACCAAAAAAAAAAAAAAAACTCCCTTACAGAACGAGACAGGATGCATAAGGGGTGTTTGGAACAAGAAAGCATTCCTGTCCTTTTCCATGTTTATAAACATACGTCTTGAAATATAAAAGAGAGAGAGAGAGAGAGAGAGATGTGTTTGGAACAAGAAAGCGTTCTTGATCTATTCCATTCCATGTGTATAAACATACATCTTGAAAGATTACCAACAAGCCAGAGAGAGAGAGATGGGTGTGTATGGAATAAGAAATCATTCTTATTCTATTTCATATGTATGTACATACGTCTTGAAAATAACATACGATGGAGGGAGGGAGAGGAGAGAATGTCTTTGACATAACATTGGCAGATGGAAAGGCTCATGTGAGAGAAATACAATGGTTTTTTAAAATCTTGCAATCTTGATTGCACTCTTATGAGTTGATTAGATAGGCAAATTTAATAATGTAATGAATCTTACCACATCTATGCAATCCCTAAGAGAATCAAATTTCCCGATTCAAAATGATTGATATATTCAGTAACCAATTGAGTTGATAACTAAAACAGTCATGTTATAATTCTATGCTTGTTTTTTTCTCCTCTGAGATGAGGTTTCTAGAGTTCACTTTTTTGTTGTGTTTTTTTTTATAAATATTGCTAATGATCCATATTGGCTTTGTTCAAGACCCAAAAAACTAATTGACAAACTTTATTGAAGCGAGATGCATGTTGTAGGTAATATGCAAAAATTACAAGTAAACAACAAATGTAAGAAAATTTCAAACCAATACAAGACATTTCTTAAATCAAACGACTAATTTTGCAGTACTTAACAACAAACCAGCCCAGAAAAGGAGGCTTATTTTCGTAAAATAAGGTTTAGTTTCGGAAAATTAGAAGCCAGTTTCACAAAAACAAAAGAAAAGAAAAAATGACGAGAGAAGATCAATGGCCTAAAACAACTGTTCTTACTTGGAGTTAAGATTATAGTGGATCCAAGACTTTTACAAGTGGAGCTCTAATTTGATGTTCTAATTAAAGTCAATAGATCAAGAGCCCAAAACAAATATCACTCCAGGGAACAAGAGCACATGCCGCATGTGCCTTGGGCCTAAGCATGAGGCGTGCACTTTCTTGTGCACCTTGACTGCGCCTTGGTGAAGTAGCTTCACCTCAAGCATATTGGTTGTCTTCAGGAGTGCTTCGGCTCGCGTAAGAATTAAGCATGAGTCTTGCCAAAACATTGTATGTATGTCTATGTGAATGTACACATTTCTCTTCTTTCATCCAACATATTTATTACTGGTTAAGAGAATTCCATTGCACTAATTGCAAAATGACGAGGACATGAAATGATAATTCCGCCTAGGAATATTGTTTGTATATGATGACGGTTAAGAGAGCTATGCTAAATACATTAAATGCTATCCTCTGGTAATGCACATCGAAGTGGTGTTTTTTGGATGAACCATCAAAAATGTTTTTGATTGACTAAACTCTCGGTGGATTGTTTGGCTGACCAAGCAAATACATGTAGTAGAAGAATTGTTAGAGCATCCAACTCGAAATTAGTTGGCAATGGATGGAGTAACCCCTCAAGTATATAAACTAACTTTGGTGGTCCTACTTATTCGATATTGGATACAAGCTCTCTTAACACCCTTCCTCACATAGGACCCGAGGTCGCATGTGAGGTTAACAAACAAACAACCAAAACAATGACTTAGCCCATTGATACCATGTAAGAGCATCTAACCCAAAACCAATCGATTATGAAATCAAAGAACAAGGATCCCCCGAAGATGCTCATGAGAAACCGCGCAAGGCGGTACCTTCAACTGTACTTGGATGATGACATCACCTCCACAGATGGCATCAACACCAGTTTAAAGCAAATTCTTCCTCTGATATGCTCTAATGCCATGTAAACTTTGATTACAAACAAGAGGAAAAAGAAAGAGGAGAAAATATTATTATGGCACACAATTAGTCTGTGTAATCTTATTAACCTAAAATACGTAATGGAGACCCTTATATAGTAGAACAACACAAAATAGAATAAATGAATAAACTACCACAAAATACTAATACGCTAAAAAAATCTAACACACCCCCCCCCCCTTTCACCAAAAAAAATCAAACAAGAATGATACACATGACCACAGTAAAATGTCACAAATAAAAACTACATAACTGTGGACTAAAATGAAAAGAAAACAATTCAACAGTAGAAACAACATCTAGAACATGGAGCTCCTCCAACACATACAACCCTTTTTTTGTACAGCATGTGCCAATCAGCTTCTTAGAATGTGGATCCTAGTAAAGGATCAAAATTTCGTTTCAAAACTCAAAACAGTCGCAATGTTTGAAATGTTCCCATTTTTAAAGAGATCGAAATGAATCAGTAATGGAATCAAAATTCTAATATTTCGAGATCTTTAATAATGTTTCGAGATATTTTGTGATATCTCAATATATTTGCATAATTGTTTCAGAATGTTTCAAGAAATTTCAAGATACTTTACTATATTTCAACCAATGTTTTTGAAAAATAATTCTTAAATTTTTTATTTTTTATTTTGTTTCCGAAACGGATCGAAATGTTTCCGAAACATATCGAAACATTTCCATTTTTTAAGTGACCGAAACAATACACCAAAATAAAATTTTGATTCTTAGATCCTGCACAACACAACCAGAAGAAAAGAAATTAACAAAAAATCCAGAGTCAAATAATTGACTAACTGACATTAAATTCAAAGTGAGTTGAGGAATGTAATAGACATTTAGAAGTGTGAATTGGTGAGGAATAAAAGGAAAGATAATAGATGTAAATAAGGAAGAATCACTGATCTTGTGATATGTGGCACCTAGTTAAAGACTCAAGCAGTGCGACATATACCTGACAGACCTAAGCTGAATAAACCTACTGATGAAGAGGTTGTGAGAGCACCAGAGACTGTGAGAGCACCAGGCTGATAGAGAAAGTAGCTTCTAAACTGATCAACTGGGAGCCGATGAAGATGATTTATTCACTAGTGATGCAACTACTGCTATATCACGGTCTTTGGGTTGAAATGACCGATTTAGTGACCCATTGGCATTCTTATTCACCAATTTAGGGCATTGGTCCTTTTAGTGACCCTTCTCATGGCAAAAACTACACTCATTTGAACCAACTCGACTTCTATACTTATTCTATGAATTAAAAGTCTCCCGAGGAGACATAACTAACACAGTCTTATTAGAGACTGAAAGAAACCCTTCCTAGAAAGAATCTTAAGCTGGGGACTTCTTCAACCAAAAGTTCATTGACTACTGCATCCATCGAGAGAAGTGGGTGACGATGGAGAATTGAACCACAAAATCCCTCGAAGTCATTTTTGAGTGCCATTAAAAATTGAATCAACCGTTGCTCCTCTCTAAAAGTACATTAGTACTCAATTCAATGGGTTCAGTAAATGTTAAATGATTCCAATACCCAATCATAATTGAGTACAACTCTTGTATGTTCTTATCGCCTAAACGTCCAGTTCGAATTTCATGTTCAAGTTGATATCTATTTGCAAAATTGGACTGCACAAACAATGTAGCTAAATAATCCCAAATCTCCTTGTTTGCGGTAAACTTAGTCAAATGAATACTAATGGTCTGATCAATTGAGTTGTTAATCCAAATAATAATTTTAGCGTTATTGATCTCCCAAGTATTCTTCAAGTTAGCATATTTTTCTGGCTTAGTATTTATTGGAGCTCACGCAACACCAGTAATATAACTTCATATCTCTTTACCCATCAAGAAATTCTTCATAATGTATGTCCAATAGGCATAATTATCACCTGTTAGTTTCACACTAATGGCCTAAAGAGAGTCTGAATTATTACTAGCCATAATTGCAACTAGGTATATTGGTGATGAAATGAATTAGAAATACTTAGAAACCTTACCAGTCATTATGAACAAATAGAAATGAGATATCTAACATAGGTGTATATTTTTCCATGGTTATGCTTTGGCGACATTATGTTTGGTATTGTGATGAAATTCATAAAATCATAAACTCCCTCATCTCATCAAACATCACTTTCCTATCTTTTAAATATATATATATATATAATGCAAAATTTTGGGCAAGTATAGACCGTATGTGCATGTCAGAAATCTCATGCATTATTATATCCTAAATAGTAATGCTATAGGTTGGCCTATAATAATACTCTATCATCCTTCACTTTGACTATATTTTGGTATTATTTTGTAGTGTACACATAGATACATCATACATGGTCATTTTTTATTTGCTATTGAATCTTATGATTGCCAATTTGCTTAGATTCTTGATTCGGAAAACAAATATTGTAATTCGCAACACAACTTTTGATTTGAGACCTATCACTTGAAAGTGGAAGAAAGTGAACCTTACTGTTTCAACAAGGCATAACCTAAACTACATTGCATCATTCCGAAAAGTTAGATATGAAGGTAAGGTGAGATGAATAAACAAGAATGCATTAAGTCAACCATTCCAACTGGGTCCTACGCCATTACGAGAAAATGATTCTAGCTATAATATATGCAGGAGAACACAAATAAAATTCCTCGTCTGCAACGGAAGGAGGGAACCCAATAAAGAAAGGGTTTATTTTTTTTATTTGTGGGTTTTTTTTTTTTGGGGGGGGGGGGGGG